>BQNB010040668.1:17048-47252 GCA_026074375.1 Tanacetum coccineum
TTGGAAATCTTGTGGTCCTACTTTATACATTTACTAAACCTGTGAATTCACCAACTTTATGTTGACGTTTTAAAGCATGTTTTTTCTTAGGTCAATAAGGTACGAGAAACAAGGTGGTCATCATTTTGGAGTCATTACTATAAAGATTTGGATGCATTACATTTTGGGAATATTTGTTATGTCTTAAAATCTTTACTTTTCATGGATGAACTATTTAAGCTTCGGCTATTGTAACAAACAAGTCTATTTAATCCAATGTATCAATTTTAAACGACTCATATAGAGGTCGTTCTCTTATCTCGTGCTGTTGATCTATGAAGTTACATTCCCCAACCCATAATTCTGCTGCGACCCATTTTGGGGGTGTTACAATCACAGTCATCTTGAAGTTGTTGTGCTTCAGTGAGTTCGGAGTATTTCATAGGTCTAGTTTGCCCATTTTCTTCAACAGTTAGGTAAACCAATAGACCGTTATCAATGGAATCAAGCATCATCCTACCATGTTTCTTCCCTTTGATGAATAAATGTATACGACTTGCCCATGAATCATACATTCATTTTTAAAGCATTGGAGGACGGTTCTCAGCTGCAGCAACAATGATGTGTTTTGCTAAAGTAATCATCTTGTTTGAATTGAAAAGAGAAATTATAAAAGAGTGACCGAACAGTGATAAAGGAGGATTATGTTAAGAGTTGTTGTTGTTGGTGGTTAAGATTGATGTTCCATGGGATTTTACAAATCTTTACTAAAACCGAGAAATCTAAATATTTCACAGGATTTTACAAAGTAAGACAAACCGTAGAAAATAAAATATTTTTGTGATGTATGTAATGTTTCGCTTGGAATAAGACGATGTAATGTTTCACTTGAAATATGAAAATTGGATAGATTTTCGTCTTACACAACTACGTATTTCGCTTGAACTAACAACCTGTCATAAATCGCTCACTAACATATTTCGCTTGAACATATTTGACCTAAGACAAATTAAGCAGAGTTTCGTTTCCTAGAAATGACATAAATCGCTTGAGGTCATCCTGTCATAGTTCGCTAACATACATTATTTCGCTTACACATTTCGCTAGCTTCATACATATTACGCTGCCTTCAATACATATTTTGCTTGCTTTAAATAAAAACGTACTTTTTCACAAAAAATACCAAAAACTCACCCTTTTGAAGTTTTACCTTGATTTTTCTTGCACAACTAGTTATCCTAGGCCTAGATCTTGCAAAAAACACAAATTTTAAGACTTTTAAACACAAAAATCCGGGTTTGATTTTTTGAAGCACACGAAACCAAAAATGACCAAAACTAATGATCTAAACAAGATATAAACGCACACAAGCTCACGATATCATCCTATGGCGACTGATACCAATTGTAGATGTATCAAATCACTTAACAAATGAACAAGATAGAAAGAAAGTTTAGAGAGAGAAAGTGGGTTGTAGCACTTAGAGAGAGAAAGGAAAAGAAAATGTATTATGTGAATAACCAAATGAACAACCAACCCTCTCCAAGGTGTGGAGAGGGGTATTTATACCAAATGCATGGCCGGTCACATAAGGATGACTTATGTTGACCCGGTTAGCTTGGTAAGTTTCCAAATATTACGCTATGAGCTATTCTATTACATTTTGGAAGTGACCGAGTCTTTTTTCAATTTCTAACAACGACTTATTTGACCGTTGGTATTTAAATAAATAAAAATAAATTATTTTAAAATTTTAAACCCTTTTAATCCTATAAATACCTCATTTATTACACTATTTTATACACAAATTCAAACCACTTTTCTATTATACTTCTCATCTTTATTTAAAATGTCTAATAAAACTCCCAAAACCAAAACCCCAAAATACCGACGTCAAGAAAACTTTCAATAGTTAACACCGGATCTGAATTTTTAATTATCCGGTGTCTCACCACCCATACGCTTTTGACTCGTAAATTTCAATTATCCATCACAACAACCACAAAAAGAATCTTATTATCAAAATCATCCATTCAATCCTCTATATAACAACCAACAAGCTTTTTATCAACAACAAAATGCAATGTATCGTCCATCTTTTGATTCACCATTTTCGTCTCAGTAACCAAATCAGGGGTATTATCCGCTTAATCGTATTAATCTTGATATGGATATGGAGAACTTGTTTGGTACTCAAGATTATTATGCGGGTCAAGGTTCGGGAGGTACTCAAGATTATTATACGGGTCAAGATTATTCTATAGGTCACGGTTCGGGTCAAGGTTCGGGTATGGGCGGTCCATCCGATCCCATTAAAAGACGAATCTTATGTCGAAGAGGTGGCACCCATTAAATCTAAGAATGTTTTAAAACGTTGTTAAAAAGCCAAGACGACTATAAATAAGGAAGCGTCAAACCATGGATAACAACGGAAGAGGTCGCGTTGTGTAAAGCGTGGATTGACGTGTCAAAAGATAGCATAAGAGGAAACACTATGAAGACGAGAGGGTTTTAAGGGGAGGTTCTGGCTTACTTTGAGAATGAAAAGGGGGAAATTTGAGGATACGATGCCATTACCTCCATATGGTAAATAAGGCTCGTCCAAGAATTTGGCAATTTTGTGCCGTTTACAGATATATGAAGTGCAGTACGAGCATGACTTCACATTTGAGCCGTGTTAGAGGATTTTTAGGATCATGCTGCTTGGAAAGATGTTGAAATGCCTTTATTTTACAAGCAACAAAATAAGGGTAGCAAAAAAAGCCAAGACTTTTAAAATCACCCCACACGACACATCACACTCATCGCATGGTGGTTTAAATTTAAACGAAGAAGCGGATGATTATGGGGAAGAGGTTCAAGAAGTGCGACCAAGTGGTCGGGACCGAGCTAAGAATAAAGCGGCATCCTCATCCTCTCATTCTAAATTTTCATCTATTGCAGGCGAAGGTCTTGTTGAATTGGTAGCCGATAAATGGAAATGCATAAAGTCAGCTACTTAGGGGAAAAAAGGAACAAAAAGAATCCTATATACAGTTGAAGAATCGGGAATTGGAAATTAATAGTGTTGCAAAAAAAAGTCCTACAAGGCCGATTAATCACCGCCTAGACGCTACTGGGAAATTACCTTTTTCGTGGCTGATTAATCGGTCAAACAATCAGTCAACCATGGTTAACGGCGGTCAATGGTTGCCAAACTTGCTGGAAACCTGCAAATCTTGCTAAAAATACCCAAAACTCATTGTTAACATGTTTTAATCACTTAAGGTAGTTGTTATATATATTATAAGTTGGTTTTTAAGGAAAATTTTGCCGTAAATACACAAAACTCTCTGGAAATACTTGAAACTTGCCAAAAACGGCAATCCGATTAATCACCAATTATCCCGCCTAGACCGATTACAAGCTACAAGGAGGTCAACCGCCTGACTAACGACTCACGATTGTTGCAACCTTGGAAATTAATGAAGCGACACATTAGGAGGCAGCGAAATTGAAAAGAGAGGAACTTGCACTACAACGCGAAATGCTTGAATTACCTCCAAAAAAAGAAACGGGACAAAGACTTCTTCTTCTATAATTCATGAATCGGCGAGACTTTGCCCCGTGTGCAACAACAAAATCTAATGGAGATGAAGCAAGAAATCAAGGAAGCATATATTTGGATTATTAGTTTAAGTTTAAGTTTTTACTTTTATTTGAATTATTATGTATTGTTTTTATTATTAATAAATTTAAGTTTTGTTGTTAAAAATTGAAAGAGAAAAAAGGTGTTGATCGCCTTATTGCACCAAGTAGGTCGCATGTTGGTTAAAGATGATAGAAAACTGAGGTGACAGGAAAGTTGTAGGTCGCCTGACTCCCTTACTGTGAGCAGCCTTACGATTACCATTGTTTCTAATTTAACTATCGTGAATAAGTTGTTTTAGTACATTTAAAAGAATTGATGAAGTTTTTTTAATGAACTATTAGGATTGTTTATTTTGTGAAGTGTCAGTTATTCATGTTTATGAACTTTGCAATATTGTAATAGGTTAGACGGGTAAACGGGCTTGGGATTTTTAAGCTAATATTACATACATTTTAGGCTAAGCCCATCAAAAGCCCAAACCCGGCCCATGAACTCAACCCTAGACGCCCCCTTTCTTTGGCTTTTGTATAAATACCCCTCTCCACACAAAGAGAAGGTGTGTGTGAGAGAAAAGTATATATTTCTCCTAGTATTCTCTCCTTCTTTCTCATATATGGTGAAATTACTTTTTCTCTCTACACCGCCACCTCTCTTCTCTCTTATTTCTTACTTATTCTTATGCTTATTATAGTAGCTTATATTCGTCAAGAGGATATTTTGGTGTGCGTTTGTGTGTGTTAAAGGCTTAAAAATAGTGTTTGGCAAATCCATATTTGGCGAAATAGATCAAAAACCTATACTTTTATGTGAAAATACTTTCTTCTAGCAAGGTTACCTTTATATCTTAGGATTTAAGGATGAATCTTGTGTTTTTGAACAAAGTGACACAAAAAATTTTGAGCTTAATAGATTATGCAAACATTTTTATCAAAAAAAATTGCGTTTTGTGTCTTCGTAACCTTTTAATTTGATATTTGCTATTTAACGTGTTATAACTTAAAAGTTTACATTTTTATAGTTATTTAAATGTTATAGAATCGATTATTGTAAAGAGAACGGATAAAAACGTTACAAATCGTGTTTTAAGTGTTTTCAAATACGACAAAATAGTGTGATTGCTTTGGCGAAACAATTTCGAATTTGGCGAGATAAGTTGTGTTTCTTTTAGCCAAATAAAGATTGGGCTACGAAGAAATAGTTTTTGTCACAATGATATAACCTTTGTCACGGCAAAATAGTTTGTCATTTTGGTTTGACAAAATAGGTTGTGGAACACGACAAAATAGACTCGGCTAAATAACTTTGAGGTTTCCTTGGAGAAATTATTTTGGATACGACGAAATTGTTTCTCATGGAGAAATATATTTCTTAGTGAAATTATCAGAGCAAAATAGATCAAGTCTTGGCGAAATTGTGTACATGGCGAGATAGATTGTTATACGGTGAAATAGTTTCCTGTTTACGTGTTAAGAAAATCATAAACATCGACATCGAATCAAAAACACAAATCACCACTTTATCGTCTTAAGATCCTGAGTCACTAACACACATTTTAAATGGCAACTCAACAAGACATCTTTGTTGTTGGTTCAGAAAATCGTCCTCTTATGTTGTCTAAAGATGACTACATTCAATGGTTAACCAGGATGTTTTGTTACTGTAAGAGCAAACCAAATGAATATTTTCTTTATAAATCCGTTCTCGAAGTTCCTTACCAATACCAACAAATCCTATTAGATGGTAATGAAATTCGTACACCTCCAGTACTAGTATATCCTTGTTATTAAGATATTTCTCCATTGCAAATCCTCGTAACCCTAAATTGCATCAACATGATCATTCCCAACTCTCATGGTTCCCATAAACTTCCAAAGTGAAATTAATGAGCAACTTCAGATTCCTGGTCATGAGCTTTAAGCAACCCGAGTCTATGCACTGTAAATAAATATCGATAACCTGCCAAGAAGATAAATGGGTTTTGGAAACTGAATTGATTTTGGTTCCATTGGGTTAGAAGTAATTATTTTTTCACACACTGGTATTTTATTATCAACTAAGGTAGCACTTGTGTATAGCGGGTCATTTATTGGAAAGATTATACCTGTTGGTCTCCACCTAAGGTAATTTCTAGGTTTTTGATGTCTGGGTGGTGACACACTAGGCGTAGCAATGCATACCTCCTTGTCAATTTTCTTAGCATTTGCTTTTAGTTACGTTATGTATGCAATGTTTGGAACCTTAGCATGTTGTGCCTTAGCACGATAATTGTAGAATAGATATCATTCACACACAAAGAGCATTAAATAAGATTCTAAAGAGAAAGATGGTTAGCTTTCTAGAGAGAGAAACATGGAATGTCATCTGTGGAGAGGGTATTTTTACTTGAGTTAGGGCGTGGCTATCCATGGATAGTCCATGGGTCAGCCCGTTTCCTTACTTAACTATTACATGATTAAACTACGAGCTAAGAACTAAAATACTTGAAGTGACCATGTCTTTTCTGTATTCCTAACAATTTACCCCTAAGGGAGGTCACTCCAGATTACAAATAACTTAAACTTAGCATTCTACGAATGTTCTTCAATCTTGCGCGTAGTCTTGAATCTTGTTTTTTATCTTGTGTCATTTGTAGTGTTCTTTGATCTTTAAGCTTGAGCTTGTTCCTTCATGCTCGATAAACTATGATCTTGAGCCTTTATTACTTGATCTTGAACATCATGAGATCATAAATATTGCATCATCACTTGATCGTCTTTGTAATACTTCATCTTCTTGTGATATTGTTTCTTTGGACCAACATGCTCATACTTTGTGTTTTTTGAAAGCCGTCTAACAATCTCCCTTGATAATCTTTAACTTGAACACTTTATGTCTTTAAGGAAGATGTTGAATTATCAGAGTAGTAGAAGTCTTTATCTTTATTTGATCTTGAGCTTTCTTGATTTCTTAAAACTTTAAGTCTTGAGTATGAGCATGCGGTTATGAATCCGACTCAGCTTCGGTTGCGATAACCTCTGGTTTCCCGTTTTACAGTATGAATATTGTACATGTGATTATGTAGATTCAAAGAATCTCCTTGACAGGGTTTCCAGCTGTAAACCCCCGTATAAAAGGTCACTATTTATTTTAATTTCTACAATTTTACAAATGTACATTTTCAAAAATTTGGTTAAAATCAAAAATTTCGGATTCTAGCGAGTTTCGGACCGTAAGTCACTTATTATAAATCGAGAAGCTAATGGACGCTTAATTATAGTCCCGTAAATTTTATTAGAGGCATTTTAGTTGGATATATTATCACCGACCTATTCTGGATGTGACGTGTTTTAAAGTTCTTGCGTTTGCGAAAAGTAAGATTCGTAACCGTGCTTTGGAATGGGATATCCGTTGTAATGAAACTAACAAATCGTAAATTTATATTTTATTCTCGAGAGCTTAATAAATTTTTATTTTATTTTTATTTTTGTAATTTTAAACTTCTCCCGTTGGTTGCCGAAAACGAGACTAAAAATCGTGTTCCATAAACTTTGAAGCTAGGATATCATCCTTTTCACGAATCTTTTCTTTGTTAAGTCTTAAGGGGTAAGGTAAATTAGGTTTGGTTTTGTTGGCAACGAAAGAAGGTTCTTTGATTGGTTTTTCGTCTTTGGTTTGTTCATGGTCTAATGGAGGAGGGTGGATGTCTTCGGTGCTTGGTAGCTCCGTATCCTTTGTCACCTCACTTTCCTTTTCCACCACCGGCGGTGGAATTGGAGGTCCATCGCTAAACCTTCTTGAGGCATCTTGTCCAAGAAATTTCCACCTGCTGCAGAATCTAAGGCATCTTGATCGTTTGAATTCAAAGAATTGTAAAAAGCATCTTGATCCTTTGCATGCAAATACCTTATATAGTACACAAACCTTTTACAACTTTTTATAAAACACAATCATACCATTCCTATTTTCCATATATGCAAACCATTGATTCGTAGTTTTGTATACCTAAAATATAATATAAAATAATATAATCCCGAGAGTAATTAAGAAAGTTACCAAGTTACCTTGATAAAATTCACTCTCAAAAATATATATAATATAATATATAATACGTATGTTTGACCGGGTAAGTATGATCACCCGGGTCGTTTTCCCCAACGACTCATGCAATGGAAACCTCGAGTTTTGGTTGAAATTAGAATTGGTTCCTTGATAACGGTTTTGGTTGTTTGGACATTCGGTTGATTGAAACCCGGTGGTCTCATTTGACTTGCCAAATTAGAAGGTTGGTTTCTTTGGAGAAAATTACAAAACGGTGCGGTTTGTTGAAATTGTGGGATGTTGTCTGAAAAACTGGAAAATCGTTTCCATTTCGAGTTAACGACAATGGTTAAAATGTGATTTGATCTACAAGTGACACAAACTTCCTCAATGCTTTGACGGGTGAGGAGTAGTAAAAACTAAAGGCTTCATTTGAATTCATATTTGGGTTCATCTTGTAGTCATCTATCTCTAGAGAAGCGGCTATTTGTTGCATATTGAAAGAATATTAGAAGATGAAGAATTTTGAAGAGGAGCATGCCGTACTCACTCTTGAATCATTAGCACGACTTCTTGAGTAAGAACTTTTGACTTGCTTTTCAATAATCGCTAAACCTTTTGAGGCATTTTGTCAAAGAAAATTGCCACTGCTGCGATCTAAGGCATCTTGATAGTCTTGAATTCAAAGAGTGTGTAAAAAAGTATCGTGGTTGATGGAGGTTCCGGAAATGCCATGGTGAGGACCATTGAGAAGGGTCTTTAAAACGTTCCCTTGCTTCATTAAAGGCTTCGTTTGGTTTTTGGTCAATAAGGTGATGATTCATTCGATAGTATGTGGTTTTTGAGGTGAAAGTATTGGTTCGGTGTTTATGAATTTTGAAACAAGGGTCGTCCCATGTGTGAATTGATTCTTGGTTGTTCTTGTCTATACATATCTCGGGCTTTCCACCGTCTAGAGAGAAAGGAAAAGCAAAAGCTTTAATCAAGTGTTCGGAACTTCGGGATGTTCTAAAGTTGAAGTGTACTTGTTAAAAATCGAAGGGATTGTGGGGATCTTGTCTACACCGTGAATTTGTTGCTTTGCACAGAATGATTAAAGGTTGCTTTAAGCTCGAATTGTTAGCATTATCGGTGGGACCTTACTATAGCATCCTCTCATACCCTCGATAGGTTCTTGTAACATTTGAGCCATCGTTCGATTGTCGGCCATTGGAACAACGTTTTGTTTAACAATTGGATCTTCTAAATCAAAATTTTCAACAACCGGAGTTTGTTGTTGACGACGTCTACGAGATTGCGAACGAGTGCGCATAAAAAGGAAAAACTAACAATTAAAAAGCAAAATTTTACTCTAATTTTTTTTTTTTTTTTTTTTATGAATTTTAACGGTTACACGAAAGAGACTTAAACCAAATAATCAACTACTTCACGGTAGCTCTTGAAAATTGCTTTTCAAGGTGAGCCGTACTTGGTAGAGACACAAAAGGCAAGTGTTAAATCTTTGATTACGATTTGGGAACAATTGCAAGTTCACCGGAAATTGAAATGATAATATCTCAATAGAAGATATTATTTGTTGGTGTTCGGTTACCAACTTGGTGAATTTTATTTTCTGAATTAAGACAATTTTTTTATATTTTTGATTTTTCCTATTATTTTTTTACTTTTTTTATATGATAATTATACTAAAAAGAAAAGAGAAATATTTTTTTACTTTTTATATATTTTTTTTTAAATTTTTTTTTTTTTTTTTTTTTTGATTTTTGGATTTATGACAAAAATTTAACTTTCGAGGACGAAAGGATCTTCAAAACCAAATCTCTCAAACTTGAAACGAAAGGAATCGCTTACACAGTCCCGGCAACGGCGCCAAAAAACTGATTCGCAAATTTTACTTACACGTTAAAGAAAAATTATGGAACAAAAAGCCCCAATTTCTAAGACTCAATTGAACCCTAATTTTTCAATTAAACTTAAGAACCCTAATTATATAAACTAAAAACTAAAATTTAAATCTATTTTATTTATTTAAGAAAGACAGGGTATAAACTGCAATAAAGGAAAGAACAGGGTAGGCGGGCTAAATAAGGGAAATTTACACTACAATAGAAACAGGTGCCCCTTATCTTTGAGACAATTACAAAATAGACCCTGCGCTTGTGCTTATTTTTGGCTTATTAAATTTTGAGAATTAGCAAAAACTTAAAACTACAAAGTTGCTTAACAGCTTAATCCTAACAACTTTAATAAAGACACTTCTAACTTTTATCAAAGGAATAAGCTAGAAAATAAGAAAATCCATGGCTGTCACAGAAAGTGCTTGTTTTCTAAGCTTTTTAGATTTTTGCTTATTGTGAGCTTATTTCTTGATGAAACTTAAAAACAGAAGATGCTTATTAATGCCTAAGATGTGTACTAGAGGTTTTTAAACTAAAATTTACCTATGCTTAACAAAACTAGAAAGAAAATTAAGATGAAAAATGCAAAGTTTTTATGAGACTGATTTTAAGCTTTTTACCAATAAGCTAACAGGCTTATTATTGAACCTTAAGTACTGAGATTTTGGAAATAAGCTAACCTAGCTATTTATAATCTACCTAGGTATAAGGAATTTGCAAGTTTTATTTCATGAAGATAGAAGATTTCAAAAAGTTAAATGGACAAAACCTGTGCTGATGTAAAATGTGTTTGCTGATATGAATGGCAGCTGGTGCAAATGGCAATGCACAGGTTAACTTTTCATTTTAAAACTAATGATCAAATGTCAAAATGCATTTATCTCTATTCTAACTAAATGAGATCCCTAAGTGCTTATGAAAACCTAAAATCTAAACCTAATACAGCTTAAATTTGCCCTGGTGCTGGCCATGAATTTTTACACTCTAACTTTTATGAAACTAAACTCTAACTTCTAAAAGCTGTAAATCTCTTGAACTTATACCCTAACTCACATGAATGAACAGTTTAAACAAACTTAAGTTGACTTTAAAAGTCTAATCTAGCTTAACCCAAACACACCTTTAGAAAATCTGTCAAAGCTAAATTGAGTTTAAAACCTTTATAAAAACTAAAACAACCTAAACTCTTTATCTACTTCTATTTGTATTGGATTAATAGAGATGATTGAGAACTAAAATGCACAGCTTATTTGAGAGATTAAGCAAGTTACTCTATGTAGCTATTACACTAAAAAGGACAAAATTTTAGAAATGTAAGATCTAATGATAACTAAACAATCAAAACTCAAAACAGAATGAGAAGAACACTAATCAAGCATAATCAAACATTTATGAACTCAAATGAAAAGCAATAAGCAAATGATATACTGAAATTAAGCTGAAATGAAATAAGAGCAATGAAACCTAGATGTTGTAGTCTCAGGCTACTTAGGCTACTCTTTCTGAATGAGTAGCCTTAATTCAATCCCTAACGGCTACCTTAGCCTCTAAACCAACTTAGAAGCTTAATAAGCTTCTAAGAGCTTATTTCTCCCTTGTTACTTGAAAATGAACTTAATCCTCCTCAAGTGATCATGTTTAGGTGCAAATGAGTTACAAGGATTCAATGAAAGCTTTAACAACAGAATTTTATTAAAATTGAGCTTATTAGAATCAATAAGCTCAAACGAGCTTATTTAAAGCTTAATTGATGAAATGAGCTTAGATTTGAAATCAAAGTAAACAAATACTTGAAGATTGAATTATTATTGCTAAAAAGATGTAGTACAAACTGAATGAACAAGAGTACAAGTAAGTAAAGCTTAAAACGAAAATGTTTGAACAAAATGCTTAAAATTGAAGAAATTACAAAGTAGAATTTTTTAGACTAAAAACACACAGAAAAATGATGTCCTAACACTCTATTTATAGAGGAGAGGTGAAGAGAGGGAAGATTTCTAGAATGATCCTTTTAAATCTCAGCCCTTGATCTTTTGAAATTGATTTGAAGCCGTTGGATGGGTTTGATGATGTGTCCTGGCCAATGGGCTGCTGCCACGTGTTTGTTTTTGATTGGGGAGAATGTGTGAGTAGGATTGAAGGCTTATAAAGGAGCGGGGGTGGGAAAAAACGGGATTTGGGTTGTGTGGGATTTTGGCGGGAAATCAGATTGTGGTTTAATTCTGTTCGATAAAGCGGTGCCATGATTTAGGTTTGGAAAATGTGCAAAACTCGTCCTTGTCTTTTGCCGCCCAAGTTGTAGTGTTAAATCAAGTTTGAGATTCACAAGTTTGGCCCTTGTCTTTTCTCTCCGCCCAATCTAGTTATAAACAAAGTTTGAAGTTTGACAAATTCAGTCCTTGTGGTCTTTATCTCTTCTTTCTCTTGTAATAACAACTTTTCCTCTTTGGCAAACTTGGTCCTTGAATCTTTAAAACTTCCAATTAAGCCCTTGAAACTTTGCACACTTGTCACAACCTAGGCCCCTTGTGACTTTAATTTGACCTTTCTGACTTCATTGTTTCTTTGTCGGGCTGATCCGGCTGTGATTTCTGGCTGATTCCTCACCCTTGCTCTTGACTCTTTTTGTCTTTTTCCCGTTTCTTGTTGGTTTTTGATCGTTTTCTTGCGATATTTGACATATCCATACCTGCACACATAAAACTCAGATACAAGCACATTTTTGCCATTTTTGATCCGTTTTGGGATGAATTGGGCCTTTTTAAGCATAAATTGATATGTATAGTTTAACAACTATCAAAATTCCCCAAACTAAACGATTGTGTGTCCTCACGCAATATCACATGCCTTATAACCAAATACCTCGAAAAATTCCCCAAACTAAACCTTTGAAAAGTAGCAAAGAATTTTGTTTGAGAGAGATAAGAGATCACAAGTTATAAAACACCCGACTTCCCATTTTCTGAAAGATTTTTTTTCATTCTTCATTTTTCTCTTTTTATGATTTTTCTTGATTATTAACTACCTAACTACAATTTATTTGTGTTGACATAATGCAATGTTTTCATTACCACATTGGTAACTTTTAGGATCATAGAACAAAAAGCACAATTAAGCGTCTAAAAGATAACTTCATCATCCCCGATTTTTCACTTTTCCCATGCTAAGCTTAAAAACAAGATCATCGTTAATTACAAGTCATGACACTAACACTACTCATAAATATTAATTGTGTACTTACTTTTCCTCCCGCAAATCCTACTTTTGTATCTCAGGATTTTACTTAAGTCATATACCCGAAGGCTCTTTAAGACTTTTGTTTCGATACTTATTAATTCAGAAAATAAAGTGTAATGGTTAAGAACGCAATAATTAGCTCCTAGCCCTTCTCAAAAGATCAAATGCAATCAAGATTAAAGTCCACATCGAGGCGACCAAAATTTGGCTTTTATTAGGCTACTTAAGCAAGGCACCATTCATGTCATATACCCTAAGGCTCTTTAAGACAAGAATGAACCAATCTTATTTGCACCATATACCCTTAGGCTCTTTAAGGCACAAAACAAGACAAAAATTAAGCAACATTATTAAACCTCAGTCCTTTAAGTAGGCTTCAAACAATCGGCCACAGGCCTCCGACAAGCTGTAGCAAACATAATTCGACTTCGGATTATATAAGTAAAATCGGTGCCTTTTATCGTCGAACCACATCGATAGCGATCGACAAAGAGATTATTCTACTTATTATGACAACCATGAACTCTACCTAATATGTAAACTCCACATGGCCAACGCCTCCGACAAAAAACGATGAAGTATCTGCATAAAAAAAAAAGAGATACTTATTTTATATTTTTGTAATTTTAAGCCAAATTAAGTATCCTGATGTGTACTCATCCTAATCACAAAGGAACTTAAGAAACTTCTATTTACTAATTATAGTGAACCAAAAAAACCATAACAACTTTATTTATAAACCATTTATATAAAAGTGAAACAAGTCTAATAGGGAGAAAAGCCAAATTAAACTTATGACTTGAAAGAAAACAACTATTCTAACACGTTTAATCGTCATGACTTAAAAATAACACTAACATTTCTTGTTCTCCTTCACAAAAGAAATTTTGCAAATGCTTCTAGCCTATATAAAATCCCAACTTGCATATTTATAATCTACATGAGATTAGCACAATCTTCATTACTAACGATTCAAGTCTAGCATGTTTTAAAGTCTCTATGAATCTAGCATAAACATCCATCATTAATTGTTAAGATAAAGCTGGAACTCAACCCGTTCTATCGTGTCAAAAATTACTTCTTATTCTTACCAGCTGGAAAACCTACATTTGTCTAAACATTTTTTTTTTACTTTTTTATATTTGTGCTATTTTTGTGGAACAACGTAGTACTGAGATCAAAACAATAAGCAAGCAACATCAATCGATAGATTCCCTCCCCAAAACAAAACGAAACAATGTCCTCATGTTTAATGGTCGGGGTTTCCTACAAATCTAAGGCCGTTTATAAAGTAGACAAAGATAATTCCCCCGTTTAATCGATAAAGATAAAAGATATGGTCCTCCCCAAACTAAATTCACATAAAGTATGAGAAAGCTCGATGCTCGGATTAGGCAATCGACACACGAAGGATTCTTGAAATGTTTGTTAATCCTGCAAATCACAACACAGACAACAAACAACGAGAAACGAATAGGATGGGGGCCGCTCCTCAACCATCACAACACATTAGAGGTAGAAATAGAAAAAAATATAATAGAAAGAAAAGATAAGCAACGGGGTGAACTCCCACGATGCGGCAATGTTTTTGTTACCGAGTCCAAGCTCGACTCGATCCCTGAAGTTTAGTGTCCTTAGGGAAAGTCTGGAGGCCTGGATAACCAATGGTTGTGTATCCCTCCATAGTAATGCTTGAGACGTGCATTGACTTTGAAATTAGAACGACGACATGAGACAACTTGGCAGTGCCATATGATAACACCTTCAGTGATTGTGAAAGGCCGGACCAACGGGACTTTTGTGCTTTCCGGAAAAATCTTTAATCGGAGTTGAAAAGAAGGACTTAACACCAATTGTTATAGATTCGATTCTTTATCTTTGAATCGTGTAGCTTCTTTGTCTTTTCTTGTAATTATCGAGTTCTCGTAACTTGATCACAAGCTCGTAAAGTCATTTGAGCTGAAGCTTTCGATGATCGCCCGCCAGTTTTTAAATCGAAGTTGGCATGCTTGAGAGCCCAATACGCTTTGTGTTCTAGCTCAACTGGTAAGTGACACGCTTTCCATAGACTAACTTATACGGAGTACATCCTATCGGAGTCTTATAAGCGGTTCTGAAAGCCCATAATGCATCATCTAATTTGTCTGACCATGAGGCACGGTTTTCCTCCTACCCGTCATCAATTCCAAAATTCTTTGAGAACCCATCGATTCGTGACTTCAACTTGACCACTCGTTGTGAGTGATGGTAAAGGAGTCCGAAAGACTATGGTGACACCATATTAGACATAACATTAATCAAATTAGTCGTTACAAAAATGGGTCCCACGATCGCTTATGATTCTCCGATCGTAGCACGAATCGGGAGAAAAGGATTTTAAAACTTTCAACTACCCTAGCATCGTTGGTAAGGAGCGAATTTCGCTTCAACCCATTTGAAAGATAGTCCCGACGGCTACTAGAATATAATTGTTACCAATCAAACCCACCCCACCCGTGTCCTAGATGACGGAAAAATGTCCCATAAAATCGGATACCCCATAAATCGAAAATCTCACAAACTTGGATGTCATTTTGAGCATCTCATCACGTTTAGAGATATTTGCCTGTTTTAGACAAGCATCATACAATTTTGACAAATTCGTATGCATCCTTAAAAATGGTGGGCCAAAAGACAACACGGCATCAAAAATCTATTTTGCGGTAAAGTTGCTCCGTAGTGTCCCCCGGTGGGTCCACTATGACAAGCTTTGAGAATTTCGAAAGCTTCTTTGCCATCTACACACCTTCGGATTATTTGATCCGCACAAGTCTTGAAAAGAAAAGGGTCATCCCAAAAATAATGTTTTACATCTTTAAAGAACTTGTTTTTCTCTTGAGTCGACATTCCCTTTTTAATGAATTTCCCCGCGTGGTAGTTAGCAAAGTCGGCAAACCACGGGGTACTTGGGTCTTTGGAAGTTAACACACTTAAAGTCTCTAAAGGAAAAGTCTCGGTAATCTCTTTTGGATCAAAGACATTCTCGTAAGGGTTTTCAAGACGAGAGAGGTGATCAGCTGCATAGTTTTCAGCTCCCTTGGTATCGATAACCTTAAAATCAAATTCTTGAAGAAGTAAGACCCATCGAAGCAATCTTGCTTTGGCGTCTTTCTTGTTGAAGAGGTATTTCAAAGCGGAGTGGTCTGTGTAAACAACACTCTTGTTCATGATTAGATATGATCGGAACTTCTCGAAAGCATAAACAACTGCAAGCATCTCTTTCTCGGTTGTTGTGTAATTAGTCTCTGCTTCAGTCATCGTCTTACTTGCATAATGAATAGGTCGGAAATGCTTCTCAATTCTCTGCCCTAGAACCGCACCGATTGCATAATCACTTGCATCGCACATGATTCAAAAGGCTGTCCCCAAATTATAGCAATGAGAATTGGAGCTTCGGTTTAATTTCTTTTTCAAATGTTGAAAAAGCAAGAATTGCAATCTCGAAAAAATGAAATGGAGTGTTTATCTCTAATAATGGTCCATGGGGTCGAGAGTATTTGGAAAAGTCCCTTTTGATAAATCTCGATGAGAATCCCCGCAAGCCCGAGAAAACTTCAATTCCCTTTGACGGTATGTTGGATGGGAAGCATAAAATAACATCAATTTTTGGCTTATCACTTCAATTCCTTTTCCTAAGATCTTATGTCCTAAAAACAATCCTTCTTTAAACCAGAATGGCTCTTTTTCTCCAATTTAGTGCTAATTTGGTATCTTCACGATGAAACCTTTTAAAGCATTTTAATCTAAATAGGCAAGGACATGAGGAAAAAAGAATACACCAAAAACTGAAAAAATCGTCCATAAAAACTTCTTCGTTTTTTCTATCATGTCGTGAAAAATGCCACAATACAACGATTGGAAAGTTTTCGGTGTGCATTGCACAAAACCGAATGCATACGACTGTAAACGTCGAAAGTCCGTACAACCAGGGCACGTGAAAGTATTTTTCTCTTGATCTTCGGAACAATGGATTTGAAAAATACGCTGAGAAACCATCTAAGAAACAATAAAACTCATTACCGGCTAATCGCTCTAACATCTGGTCCATGAAAGGTAACGGAAAATGGTCTTTACAAGTCGCTTCGTTTAACTTTCGATAATCGATGCAAACTCTCCATCCCGTGACTAATCTTGTAGGCACCAGTTCATTTTCTTCGTTTGTGACAACGGTCTTAATCCAACCTTTTTTTAGAACACAATGACTGGACTACCCATGGGACTATCCGAGATTGGATAAATAAATCCTGCGCAAGAAGTTGTTTCGACTTCTTTCTTGATGACGTCCCGTGGATTTTAGGTTTAACCCTCCTAAGGATGTTGGACTGAAGTTGTTAATCATCTTCTAAAAGGATTTTGTGAAGCAAAATTCAAGATCTATCTTTGATATCAGAAAGTTTCCAGCAATTGCTTGTTTTCGGTATTTTTTTTTCAAAAACATTAATGAGTGAGGTCTTTTTCTCTTGCTCAAATCTTTTGAAATTATTACTGAAGTTTGTTATTTTCCTCTAAGAACCATACTCGAATGCGGAGGAAACTTCTTTAATCTCGAACATCGGGATTTCATCTTTTGGTTCATAAGAAGTAGCATATTCGACTGAAGACTTCTTTGGTTCAATGACTTTAAGATCTCTTTGATTTTCTGGAAAGTAATTACCTTGGTTTGGTAGAGAGAGGTAAGGTTCACATATTTAGGAGTGCCGTCGAGAATGAGTATGTCACCCTCGGGATCAATAGTACGTAGCATTGAAACTGGTGAAACTGGTTCATCATCGATTTCCTATAAAAGCATCGGCCTCTCAAAAGAGTAGAAAATCACTTTCATCAAACGGAGTAAGCCGTTGGAGATGAAGTAAGAAACAATCGATCAAAGTCTGGAGAAGGATTGGTTGTACAGCAACAAAATCGGAAGAATCCAAGTACTTCTTGTGAGTACCTTCACAAGTTGCTTCGATTAAATCAACTTTCCTTCAAGATTCAGATTTGTTGTAGTAAATGGGAAGGTGCCATCACCACATTAAGGTTAAAAAACGATTGATCACCATTCCAAAAGTAATCTCTCCTTCGTAAACATCTATTAAAGCATAGCCTCTAAGAAAGGGTGCCCGAGTATCAATGGTACTCGAGGATCGGCTATAAAATCAAGAACAACAAAATCGGCGGGAAAGTAAAACTTCCCTACTTTGACAAAAACATTTTCAGCTACACCGGTTGGTTTGGAAATTGTACGGTCTGCTAATTCTAATACCATTTTTGTGTCGGTTAGGCCTGAGAGTTTAAGCTTTTTCCAAATGGATAAAGGCATGAGATTGATACTAGCACCTAAATCGGCAAGGGCTAAGTAACTATCAAACTCTGAAAATCATCAAATTGGAAATGAGAATCGACCGGGTCTCCTAGCTTTTCTGGAAGCTTTTTTAAGGACAACCGCACTACAATTTTCATTCAACGTGGTTTTGGTTTAACTCAAAATAACTTATGCTTTGTTGTTTAAGCATCTTTTTGAACATCGGAGCAAACTTTGCATATGAAAAGAGAGCATCCGCTAAACTTAAGCTCAAAGTGAAGATTATGAAAGATTTCCAAAAACTTTGAGCAAAAAGCAAGGATATCATCCTTTTCCAACGAATCTTTTCTTTGTGAGTCTTGAGGGGTAAGGCAAAATTAGGTTGGTTTTTGTTGGCAACGAAGAAGATCTTCGATTGGTTCCTTGGCTTTGGTTTGTTCTTGAACAAATGGATGAGGGATTTATGTCTTCGTTGCTCGGTAGATCCGTATCCTTTGATCACCTCACTTTCCCTTTTCACCACCGATCGGTGAAATCGAGGTCATCGTATGAAACACCACTACGAGAATGTAATTGCCTGGGCTTCATCCTTGGGTTTGGAATGGTATGCTTGTAAAGAACTTGAAGTTGAAGTGGATTGCTACTAATCCCTAATTCATACAAACTTGGTGCAAATGCTTTTTAACAAACTTGTAACATTGGCAATTTGATTTTGCAAACCTGTATTTTGATTAATGAACATTCTTCATAATTGCATCGTTTGCTGATGTAGCTTTCAAAATCTGTTTTCACAAAACACCTATTTTGTTGAGTTGTAAGGAAAAACTTGATTGATTGTGGTTGTTGGTTGGTGTTTGGTATGGTGAAGATTGGATAAACTTTATTGACGGTTTTGATAAAATTTCTCCACGTTTTGGTTGAAAATTAGGATTTTTTCTCTTGGTAATCATTTGGGGGGGGATTGTTGGACATTCGGTTGATTTGAAAACCACGGTGTCCCCTCATTTGACTTGCCAAATTTGAAGGTTGGTTTCTTTGGAGAAAATTACCAACAGCTGCGGTTTGTTGAAATTGCTGGATATTGTCTTGAAAAAACAGGAAAATCGTTTCCACTCGAGGTCAACGGACAAAGGTTAAATTGTGATTTGATTCCACAATGACACACACTCTCCTCAACTGCTTTGAACGGGTGCAGGAAGTAGTAACAACTAAAGCCTCATTGCATTTCACATTTGTTCATTTGAATAGTCATCTTATCCTCGAGAGAAAGCGGCTATTTGTTGCATATCGAAAGAATTATTAAGAAGATGCAGAATTTAGAAAGAGGACATCCGGTACTCACTCTGAATCATTAGCAACAACATCTGGAGTAACGAACTTTTTGACTTGCTTTCAATAATTGCTAAACCTACTGAGCAATTTTTTCCAAGAAATTTGCCACCTGCTACAGAATCAAAGGCATCTTGAACGTTTGATTCAGAAGTTGTAAAAAGTAACGGTTGGTGGAGTTCCTAAAAGCCATGAGAGGACATTGACGAAGGAGTCCTTTAAAACGTTCCCATGCTTCATTAAAGGCTTCGTTTGGTTTTTGGTAAAAGGTTATGATCTCATTCCGATAGTAAGTGGTTTTTGAAGGTGGGAAATATTGGTTTATGAATTTTGAAACAAGGTCGTCCCATGTGAGAATTGATCTTGGAGGTTCCTTGTCTAACCAATACTCTCTCGGCTTCACCTCTAGATAAGAAAGGGAACAGCAAAATCATTAAGCTAGTGTTCGGAACTTCTGGATGTCTAAACGTTGAAGTGACCTTGTTAAAAAATCGAAGGTGATTGTGGGGATCTTGTCTACCCGTAAATTTGTTGCTTTGCACAAGATTGATTAAAGGTTGCTTAAGCTCGAAATTGTTAGCATTGATCGGTGGAACAACTATAGCATCCTCATACCCTTCGATAGGTGCTTGTGTAAACATTGGAGGCCATTGTTCGAATTTGTCCGTGCCATATGGAACAACGATTTTGTTCAACATTGATCTTCGAAAGAGTTTGTTGTTGACGACGTCTACGAGATTGCGAACGAGTGCGCATAAAAAGAAAAACTAACAATTAAAAAGCAAGACTTTACACTAAATTTTTTTTTTTTTTTAAATTTAACGGTTACACGAAAGAGACTTAAACCAAATAATCAACTACTTCACGGTAGCTCTTGAAAATTGCTTTTCAAGGTGAGCCGTACTTGGTAGAGACACAAAAGGGCAAGGTTTTAAAATCTTGATTACGATTGGGAACAATTGCACATTTCACCGGAAATTGAAATATAATATCTCAATAGAAGATATTATTTGTTGGTGTTTTCGTATTAACCGACCTGGTGGAAATTTTTATTATCTGAATTAAGGACAATTTTTTTATATTTTTTGATTTTTCTATTATTTTTTAATATTATAATTATACCAAAAAGAAAATATCAAATTTTTTTACTTTTATATTTTTAATTTTTTTGATTTTAAGATTCATGACACAAATTTAACTTCAGAGGACGAAAATCTTCAAAACCAAATTCACAAACCGAAACAGAAGGAATCGCTTACCAAGTCCCCGGCAACGGCAGCCAAAACTGATTCGTAGTTTTATAATACCTAAAATATAATATAAATAAAATACTCCCGAGAGTAATAAGAAATGTTACCAAGTTTACCTTGATAAAATCACTCCTCAAAAATATATATAATAAAATATAGTAAAACGTATGTTTTGAAACCGGGTAAGTATGATCACCCGGTCGGTTTCCCCAACGAACTCATGCACTGGAAACCGGTCTAACACGAGTCGATAAGATTGAATTTAATAAGAGAAAGAGATATTTTTTATTTATTTATGTACTAAAATTAAAGGCACAATAAACAAAACTAATAAACAAATTAAACAATTATCGAAAGTAAATAAAATGCGACATTTAAGAAAACAAATACAATTTAAATCTAAAAATGAATAAAAAAAATGTTTTAAACTCTAAATTTGCAGAAAATTATGGAACAAAAAGCCCCAATTTTAAAAACTCAATTGAAAACCTACTTTGTGTAATTATACTAAGAAACCCTAATAATAAAACTAAATTGAAAAATATTAAACCTAATTATTTTTCTAGAAAAGACAGGGTAGGCGGGAAAACTTTAGAAAATTTACACTATAGAAGAAACGGGCAACCCTAAACTTTTAGAAAAGTACCAAATAGACCCTACGCTATCAGCTTTTTTTGCTTATTTAAAAAGTGATTTTCAGACAAAACTTAAAACTACGGAAGGTTACTTACTAAACAGCTTATTTCTAACAACTTTAACAAAAGCACTTTGGACTTTTAACGAAGGAATAAGCTAGAAAATAAGTCAAATAGATTGCTGTCACGATAAAAAACATGAGGCCTGGAGCGGTGCACAGAGATCGGCAAAGGGGGATTGAGTTGGAGTTTTTTGCTTATTTTGAGCTAATACTTGAAAAAACTTGAAACTAAAATAGCTAATTTAATGCCAAAGATTGTACTAAATGTATTTAAGGCTAAAATTTACCTAGCATAACAAAACTAGAAAGAAAATAAGAAGACAACTACAAATTATTTTATGAGACAGCAATCTTTGAGCTTTTTACCAATAAGCTAACAGGCTTATTATTGAACCTTAGGTGCTGAATTTTTTGGAATAAGGCTAACCTAGCTAGTTTATCAATCAGCCTAGGTATAACAAAGGAATTTGCAAGTTTTTCATGAAAATAGAAGATTTCAAAGAGTTAAATGGACAAAACCTGTGCTGATGTAAAATGTGTTTGCTGATTGAAGGCAGTATGGTGCAAATGCAATGCACAGGATTAACTTTTCATTTAAACTAATATCAATGTCAAAATGCAATTTAACCCTCTATTCTAACCTAAATGAATCCCTAGAGTGCTTTATTAAAACTAAATCAAAACTAATACAGCTTAAATTTGCCCTGTGCATGCCATGAATTTTTACGACTCTAACTTTTAATGAAAACTAAACTCTAACTTCAAAAGCTGTAAATCTCTGAACATATACCCTAACTCACAAGAATGAACATTAAACACAAACGTAAGTTGACTTTAAAAGTCTAATTCTAGCTTAAACCCAAACATACACTTTAGAAAATCTGTCAAGCAAATTGAGTTAAAACCTATATAAAAACTAAAACAACCTAAAATCTTCATCTACTTCTATTTTTATGGATTAATAGAATGATTGAGAACTAAAATGCACGCTTATTTGAGAGATTAAAGCAAGTTACTCTATTAGCTATTACACTAAAAAGTGACAAAATTATAAAATGTAAGATCTAATTGATAACTAAACAATCATAACCTCTAAAACAGAATGAGGAAGAACACTAATGCCAATGCATAATCAAACTTTTATGAACTCAACTGAAAAGCAATAAGCAAATGATATACTGAAATTAAGCTAAATGAAATAAGAGTCAATGAAACCAAGAGTTGTAGACTCAGGCTACTTAAGGCTACACTCCTTACTGAATTGAGTAAGCCTTAATGTCAATCCCGTAAACGGAACACGGTACCTAGATGCCTCTAAACCAACTTAGAAGCTTAATAACATCTAAGAGCTTATTTCGCGCCTTACCTGTCCTTGTTACCTTGAAATGAACTTAATCTACTCCAAGTGTTCATGTTTAGGTGCAATGATTTACAAAGGATTCAATGAAATCATTAACAACAGTAATTATTTAAAATTGAGCTTATCGAATCAATAAGCTCAAACTGAGCTTAATTAAAGTCTTAATTGAAGAAATGAGCTTAGGATTATTGAAATCAAGTAAACAAATCCTGGTGGGCCTGAATATTGAAGTGTATTTATTGCTAAAAAGATGTAGTACAAACTGAATGAACAAGAGTACAAGTAAGTAAAGCTTAAAATGAAAATGTTTGAACAAAATGCTTAAAATTGAAGAAATTACAAAGTAGAATTTTTTAGACTAAAAACACACAGAAAAATGATGTCCTAACACTCTATTTATAGAGGAGAGGTGAAGAGAGGGAAGATTTCTAGAATGATCCTTTTAAATCTCAGCCCTTGATCTTTTGAAATTGATTTGAAGCCGTTGGATGGGTTTGATGATGTGTCCTGGCCAATGGGCTGCTGCCACGTGTTTGTTTTTGATTGGGGAGAATGTGTGAGTAGGATTGAAGGCTTATAAAGGAGCGGGGGTGGGAAAAAACGGGATTTGGGTTGTGTGGGATTTTGGCGGGAAATGCTGTTGTGGGTTGTTATTCTGTTGCGAGAAAGCGGGGCATTTGTTTGAAGGTTTGGAAAATGTGCAAAACTCGTCCTTGTCTTTTGCCGCCCAAGTTGTAGTGTTAAATCAAGTTTGAGATTCACAAGTTTGGCCCTTGTCTTTTCTCTCCGCCCAATCTAGTTATAAACAAGGTTTGGAGTTTGACAAATTCAGTCCTTGTGGTCTTTATCTCTTCTTTCTCTTGTAATAACAACTTTTCCTCTTTGGCAAAACTTGTCATTGAATCTTTAAAACTTTCAAAAACCCTTGAAACTTTGAAAACTTGTCCATAACTTACCCCTTTACATTATTTTGAACTATTGACTTCATTGTTTTTTGTCGGCTGATCCGGACTGTGATTTCAGGCTGATTCCTCACAGCCTTGACTTGACTCTTTTTGTCCCTTTTCCCTCCTCCCGATCTTGTTGGTTTTTGATCGTTTTCTTGCGATATTTGACATATCCATACCTGCACACATAAAACTCAGATACAAGCACATTTTTGCCATTTTTGATCCGTTTTGGGTTAAATTGGGCCTTTTTAAGCATAAATTGATATGTATAGTTTAACAACTATCAGTATGTGTAATTACACACATACCACACCACCACTACTCCGCCGCCGCTTTTTTGAGTTACACAAACCATTATTTACGATGTCCAGTGGTAACCATCTTATAGATAGTAGAGGTCCACAAGATGGTATTTCCTCGCTCAATTCAAGCAAGTAATAATAACCTTCCTAACATGGAAAATTTCATCAACCAATGCTGATACATAGGATGTGTTTCTTGACCCAAGATCTCTTGTGGTTGTATCCCTCACATGGCTTTATTTCTCTACCTTTAATATAAAAAGTTTACATTTACGCTTTGATGTGAGTGCTTCTTTACTTCCCTTTAACACGCATCTCAAGGAAGGAAATACTAGTAGTCTAAAATAGCAACGGGTAGTAGTGGATCCATTAGTGATGTTAGAGGCCTAATATGTATAACTTTTTCCATGTTTATCTATCTAAGACCATGTTTACCTATTTAACATCATGTTTATTGGTATGTTTATTGGTGACTTTCATCAACCGATTAGAGTACAAAATAAAAAAAATATTTAATATTTTATTAAGTTTGTACAAAACTGAAAATAAAATGCAACAATCTTGTCATCAACCTGGTCACTTGGTGACTTCTATTTTTCTCACCCAATCTGCTAAATGTCATAACATGAATGGCTATGTATATTTTTTTTATTTAGATAAAGAAATAATATTGTATCTTAAGTTGGGTTGTTGATAAATGATAAATAAATTGAGATTGATTGTATTGATTACATAAGTAAAGAATAAAAAATAATATTTTAATAAGAAATTAGGTTGTAATAAATAATCTAATGTGTATGGTCTGTTATCACAAATCAATGTGTCAGAGAACATGTATCACGTGTAGCATTTTTTGTTACATTTAAGGAGTTAAAAGTGTTCACAAGACTGATATTCATATGCACTCTGATTGTTCAAACGCTTCTATTTTCATCCTTGTTGCTATAAATCTCATTTTTCCAACTCGAGATTAAATTGTAGCAGAAGTCATTTTGGCAGACTTTTAGTTGTCATGTTGAATTGTTGATATACTTTGTTTCAATCATTGGAGTAATGTTGCTATACTATCAAAGTGTATCTAATAAAAAGGGTCATTAAATATATCGTTATCTAAGGTTTAGATAATAGTAATGTGACGACCGTCTATTTTGGATTTGGCAACCGTTTGTGTAGTTTAACGTATGTGTCATATTTTACTAGCATTAAGTTTATTTTATGATTAGTCACGCCATTTTGTGCATAAATTTTCATTTTTAGGAACCCTGGGTTATAAACATGCCTTCTATGTACGATCTTAGGAAAAACACCGTTAGGTTAACGATATGCTCAAACCTCCATACGATAACATCAATAATCTCACGTAAACTAAGATTACACATACTTATAAACATAGTTCACTTTATATTTCACAACTTCTACGTCACTTGACAAGTTCGATATCGCGTTAGACTTACGTTTTTACACTTACACTTTTATGAAACCTTAATATACATAATAATTACACAAATAAATACCTAACAAATAAAAATCAAAATTGTTTAGTTTAGCCATACACCCCCCCTCCCAGGAACTCACAAATCCATTTTCACACTTTACTTAATTACTTACACTTCCTAGAATCCCATCATTTCGTCTTTAAACTTTTCACACACTTCTCTATATCCTCTTTCTCTCTAGAAATCTGATTTCCTCTCTTTCTTGCTTGTGGGATTCGGCCAAGAACATCAAAGGGGTAAGAAACGATCAAAATCTTCTTTTGACATAAGAATCCTACTCAAAAAGGCTTGTTCAAGCATCTCTAACAAGTTTCTTGATTCGTTTGTCATTCAAAGTACTCTTTGGAAGAGTTGGTTCATCTCAGCCCTTCCTCCACTCCATCATTTTCTTGAATCCATCAAGGTATAGAACGGGTATGAGATGATTTGGGTACATCTCATACCTAAAAATCGACTATTTTGGCCTAAAAACGTATGTTTAAGCATTTTCTTGCTCACCATCTATAAAATAATTAGGATATTGAATACACATGGTTAAGACACTCTAAATATGATGTTAAAATGATTATGGGATTTGTTTGGGTAGTTTGGAGAGTTAAATGGAAAGACTAGTGGCAAAAACGTACCTAAAATCATGATTTTATGCTAGTTTGGGTGTTGATTTGTACATGCTATGAGTCAAATTTTTTCCAAAGTCTACTGATTTTTCTTGATAAAGAGGGTGTATACATGGATATAAAATAGGTTCAAGAATAATTTGGTCATTTTAGGTGGTTTAGATAAAAATGGGTGCATGAAAGTCTTAATAAAATCCGAAATAATGGGCTGCTATTCTTGAATAGTCATCTTGTTTAGGTCATAATTTGATGATGAAAATAGCTTTTAATGTGTTTCAAAAGCCTAAAATCATCTACTCAGAGTCTACTTTCCAATACATTAATAATAAAACATTGAAATGGAGTTTTGGTCAGTCAAAACAAGAATTTAGTACATGTATGTAAATTTGAGTTTTGTGAACTAATTTTGTTAAGCATGTTTAAAAATTCATAAATAAATCATAAAGTGGTCTTTTCATGAGATTCCACATCTTAGAGTTTGATATATGGCTTATATATATATATATACATATATATATATATATACATATATATATATATATATATATATATATATATATACATATATATATATATATATTTGTAAGTTTCATAAAATGTGGGTCAAGTTTGGGTATGCTTTGCGCCAAAGTGGTAAGAATGGTCAAAACAGTCCAGTTTTCTGTTTTGGTCAAGTGTCGTGTTTTAGGTGTAAATCAATGATAATAGCATATGGAGCCCTAAAAATCAAGTGGGAACTAAATCATAATATGTATTTGATGTCACTTGGAACCCAGAAAGCCCATTCAATGTAAAACCCATTTTATGGCTTGTACAAGATGGTATGTCAAGAACTGACACATTTTTTTGTTAGGGGCATTTTGGTAATTTAAACACATTTGAAATATATATAAAATTATGTAGAGACACCTAAGATATCATATTAATACCTGGTCATAGGAAAAAATTGGTGAAAGTCATTAACTTGGTTAACGGAACATCGAAAGTGGACTAGAATCAGGGACAAATTTTGGTAAATTAGGCTATTGAACAAATGGGACACTTAGCACGAAAAAGAGATAAAAGTGGTTAATAAATAGATTTTCATCGTATACGAGCATATCGTTAGAGTCTAATTAGTACCTCGTCATAGGTCTTAGGTCGTACATAGAAGGGCGCATTTGACGGGTTCTCCTCACTTCATTAATCTAGACTCGTTTTTGCATCTTCTCGCTTTTAAGGTGAGTATTCACATAAACATCTTTTTTATCGCTTTTAATTATTTTAGGGTGAAATGCATGAATGTTATTAGATTAAAAACCTTGGTTGCTTGTTTATGACCTGATTATTTTTTTGATTTATAAACTTTGACTATATTGAACTATGACTAATGCTATTGAACTATCGTACTACTATTTGAACTAATTTATTTGGGGCTTGACACGTCTTAATGTGTTTTATACATTAAATTTGGTCTAGCCATGACATGGGTGGCGTCTAATTATTAATTTACGTGTTATTACTGTTATTTGCAATGATATTCTTAAGACCTCATTGGTTTGTCTTTGGCACTCCAATTTATACACACTAGACTGCGTCTCCCCTGTCAACAGAGTCTTATATATTGTAGATATTGCTATTTGAGGTCGGCCAACCTCTCATTCTCCTGTCAACATAATGCATAGTATTTATTGTAGCGGGCGCAATTGAATTGGGTAACACTAATATACATGTTTATTATGCGCAATTCAAATTAATATATTAAAACCTATATATGAATTTATACGCTACAAGTCTTGTATGGATGGGACTTGTAACACGGTAAGTTTATATATAGTTTTTTGGTTCGCAATTTCTTTAAATGACAAATATCTCTTGTTACTTTAGTTAATATATATTTATTTTTTATATATATATATAAATTATATATTATATATATATAATATTATATATATATATATATAATATATATTGTATATGATATATGGTATGGTATGTACGTATGTTGTATATAAAAAATTTGTGTACTCACCAACTATTTTCATAGTTGACGCGTTTTCTCATACATTTCAGGTGATCATCCATTGTCATTTTCTTGAAGGCATTTGCATGGAGTCCAAGCATGTCCTTGTCATCGTTGTGTCACTTTGTTATCATCATCATTTTGTCAAAACTTTTCTAAACCAAACTTTATGAAGTCTACTTTTATCAAGCCATGAACGGCTTAAAACTTGTATTATTTTTGCTGGAGTCGGCTTAAACAATTATGTATTGTCGTATTGTTCACTTTAGTCAAATTTATGATGGCATGTTTCTATAACTCTTGTGTTATGCCTTATCTTGTTATATCCCGTTTTTCTGCTTTAGCGGGTGTGACAAGTAATATTTATAAGTTTGAGTTATCGAGTACAAGTCATTTGTAACTTAAACGAGGTTTGTAAGCCGCGTTCCGTCGCGGAGCGCAACGGACTAACTTTGCAACGGATCGATAACCCTAAAGATAAAATTGAGAAGTGAAAAGATAAAGAGGTGTAGGCTTTGTGTGAAGTGGAGAAAATTGAAAGGTTGAAACAGTGAGAGCATCTACAATGGTCCAGGGTGGCATATACATAATAGATCCATTATACGGTTCAATTCATTATAGATATTGCCACCTCATCATGTATTTAATAAATGTCTATGCCCAAACCATGTTTATACAGTATAGTGGGCCCAAAATTAGTTTGTTTCTTTATAAACCCAATTAGTTACAATTGTATTAAACAAGGTTTGATACCGCGCTTCGCTGCGGGGTGTTTGCGTACTGTGTCGTTCTATGGTTATTTGATACTTGTTGCGACCCATTGAATAAGGACTTGCTATGTATATACGTGAAAAATAGCAAAGACGAGTTTAGTCAATCTTTGACGAAACTAATAAAAATATGTTAAAGGCCATTAAAAAAATAGCCCAAACGTGACTGACCCGCGAGCTCAAGCCCGACCTGCTTATTGGGCTGACTATGGGCTAATATTGAGCTTTTTTTAACAGAAAAATATTGGGCTAATATTAAAAAGATGACTATTGTAACCTTTGCAAATTTTTCGGTCTAATAATGTGTTATTTAATCCTTTGATTTATTGACTTAGTTGTTTCTGGCAAAACAATTACCGTGCTAACAGTAGCCAATCTATAATTTATTAAGTTAGTAATTCACTTTATGTTTGAATTATTTCTTTTTAAATGTTTACATCTTTATTTGATCACTTACCGGGAGATTTATCCCACATTCAACTTAAAAAGTCAAACAACGCGTCCCGACACGTCAAATTTATGTTCATACTAAATTAAAACATTTTAACTATGAATTTATTTCTTTTACTACTTTTAAGACTACTAGACTTATTTGTAACACTTACTTAAAAACTTGAACCTTCGAGATTAGGTTTACTTACGAACTAAGCACGTTACGAATCCTAACAAAAGTCCAAAAATCACAAATAGGATACCCATTTGGGTCCCCATTCGAACCGGCCCCCCTTGGAGACACAATAGCATAAATTTTGGATCTTGTTGTATACATATTTGTCCATTACCTTCATTTTAAACTCACACACTAAAACACCTAAAACACACATCAAAAACCCTATCTTCTTCCCTTCTTTTATTTTGGTCGGACCGAACATAAACACCACCAAAACTATATATTTTTTCATCTAGTTTCAAGATTATGTAAGCTTAGATACACTCGGGTTAGGTTCTAGTGATCGTTTGAGTAAAGAAACAACGTTTGGGTTGTTTGGTTAGCTTTAATCTCTTCTAAAACCCTCATATTTGTAAGTCTTTATTTTCTTAATCTTTTTATACTTTTGTGTTCATTATCATGCACATACACTAGTTGTACACACATTTTTTTAAAAATCTAAGTTTTAAAAGTGACAAAATCATAAAATGTATATGTTTGGATCAAATGTGTTTAAAAGAAAGCATAAGAAAAGTATCATTGTAATATTATGGTAGTGTTGGTAAAATAAAATGTGGTGTCAAAAATGCTTATAAGTTATTTCTGTAACACCCTCAAATCTAAGCACGCAGCGGAATGTTTGAATATCCGAGGGCATTACTTTATGGATCAATAGCACAAGATCTGAGAACGACTA
>BQNB010040669.1:2868-47252 GCA_026074375.1 Tanacetum coccineum
GTAAACCTTAATTTATTTGGTGGCCGTTTACGTTAAATGATTATTTCTAGTCTACGCGATTTAGCTTAAAAGTTAAATTAAAAGTAAACGCGTATTGGACTAAAATAAATGGTGACGAATAATAGGAGTCGTAAAATGACCTAAAGTTGAGAAATGTTACAGTCTCCACCCGTTAAAAGAGCTTTGTCCTCAAAGCTTAAGACCTTGTAGTGGATGACGAAGCCCGGTTTGTGAAAATCTGTAGGTATTTCTGTTTGAACGACCCTTCACGTTCCCAGGTGAACTCAGGACCTCTCCTAGAGTTCCAGTGAACCTTAACCAATGGTATCCAGCTTCGCTTTAATCGTTTGATCTCCCATTCCATGATTTCAACGGGATCTTCCACAAATTGGAGCTTATCGTCAACGTGAATTCCTTCCAATAGCATGGCTAATGGTTCGTCAGTGTAACATTTCTTCAGATTAGACACATGGAAAGTATTATGAACCCTACTCGACTCTTAAGGAAGTTCCAGCCTGTAGGCAACCTTTCCAACCTTGGCTAACACCTTGAAAGGTCTGACATATCGCGGGTTCACTTTAAATCAGCGTAGCTCTTTTGTCGGTCCTGAACAGCTTGAATTCTCTGCTTGATCAGGATGATCTTTTCTGTTGTTTCTTGGATCATTTCCGGACCAGATAGTTGTGCATCTCCAACTTTGGCCCAGCACACAGGTGATCGACATTTTTGGCCATAAAGTGCCTCATAAGGTGCGGCCTTTATGCTAGCGTGATAACTGTTGTTATACGAAAATTCGGCTAATGGTAAATGCTTAACCCAGCCCTTTCCAAAATCGATCACGCAAGCACGTAGCATGTCCTCGAGAGTTTGAATAGTCCTCTTGCTCTGACCGTCGATTTCTGAATGATACGCGGTGCTCATACTCAGATTTATACCCAAAGCTTTCTGAAATGATCTCCAAAAGTTTGATGTGAACCTCCCATCACGATCACAGATGATTGAAATAGGTATTCTGTGTCTTGCTATTATCATGTTCAGGTATAACCTTGCCAACTTGTTCAATGGGTTATTTTCCCTTATTGGCAAAAAGTGAGCAGATTTTGTAAGTCGATCTACAATCACCCAGATGGTGTCAAAACCTTGTGATGACTTAGGAAGCTTGGTGATAAAATCCATCATGATATTATCCCACTTCCTCTCTGGTATTGCTGGTTGTACTAACAATCCCGATGGCCTTTGATGTTCAGCCTTGATCTTTGTACATGTCAAGAACTTGCTAACATATGTGGCGATGTCGGCTTTCATATTGGGCCACGAATATAGCTTTTTCATGTCTTGGTACATCTTTTCAGAACCGGGATGGATAGAGTACTTAGACTTATGGGATTCGTGCATAACCACGGATCTTAAGTCACCGTAGCAAGGTAACCAACTTCTGCCATTTAAACATAAGGTTCCATCGGCGCGTGGTTCCAACTTTTCCTTGGGTATATCCTTTTTGATCATATCACCTACATCTTCTTTCTCAAGGTTCTCTAGTTTCAGGGTTTGATCTGAGCTTTTAGTATTTGTTTAGGAAGATCCAAGTTAACAGTCATAACTAAGGCTCGAACCAGCAATGGCTCAATCTGTTCCTTACGGCTCAATGCGTCAGCCACTATGTTTGTCTTTCCCTGGTGATAACGAATATCACAATCGTAATCACTTAGTAATTCTAGCCAGCGGCGTTGCCTCATGTTAAGCTCCTTTTGGTCAAAAATGTGTTGTAGACTTTTATGGCCGGTGAACACGGTGCATTTGGTTCCATATAGATAATGTCTCCATATCTTTAGAGTAAACACCACCAATCTAAGTTCTAAATCGTGAGTGATGTAGTTCTTCTCATGATTTTTTAATTGTAGAGAAGCATATGCAATCACTTTCTCTCTTTGCATTAATACAACACCTAAACCCTTGTGTGAAGCATCACAATAGACCACAAAATCTTCGCTTCCTTCAGGTAAAGCCAGAATTGGTGCAATGCACAACTTCTGTTTATTAACTGAAAAGCGTTTTCTTCCTTTTCTCCCCAGTTAAATTTGATTCTTTTCTGAGTAAGCTTCGTCATTGATTTAGCAATCTTCGAAAATCCCTCAATGAACCTTAAATAGTAACCAGCAAGACCTAAAAATTGACGGATCTCCGTCGGTGTCTTAGGAGATGCCCAATCTTTGATAGATTCTATCTTGGCTGGATCCACATGAATACCTCTGCTATCAATGACGTGACCGAGAAATTATACCTTCGAAATCCAAAAATCACACTTTGAAAACTTGGCATACAACTTCTCCTTCTTAAGCAATTCTAAAATTTCCTTAAGATGTTCTTCGTGCTCCTTCCTTTGTCTTTGAATACTAAAGTATATCATAATGAAGACGATTACGAATTATTCCAGTAGTGCCTTGACACTAGGTTCTGCGTCCATGAATACCGCATGTGCGTTTGTTAGCCCGGATGGCATAACCTAAAACTCGTAATAACCATACCGAGTTTGGAATGCCGTCTTTAGAATGTCTTGTCCTCGTACTCTCAGCTGGTGATAACCCGATCTCAAATCTATCTTTGAATAAATGCTGGATCCTTGGAGTTGATTGAATAAATCGTCGATCCAAGGGAGTGGATAATGATTCTTTACTGTTAGTTATTTACTCTGGAGTCACTGCAATCCTGAATGATCCTATCCTTTTTTTGACAAACAGACGGGCTCCAGGTGAGGAACTAGGTCTATGAAGCCTTTGTCGGAAAGCTTTGTAGTTGTTCCGACAATTCCTTTCATTTCGGTCGGGCAATGATACGGTGCTCGAGGAAAAACTACTGGGTGCGGCTCCTGGATCCAGTCGATCAGGATTCTACTGGTCGAGCTGGAGGGAAGACGACAGTCCTGGGAAACACTTTCAAAAAATCTCGAACGATTGTACGTCCTTAGCTTGCTTTCCTTCTGATTGTCCTCCTCCTTTTGGCGGAATATTGGCCAAAAAATATCTGTCATCCTAGCGCCAGGTACTATTCGAGGCTTTTGAACATGAAATAATGGTCAACCAAGATTCTCTGCCATTGTTACTTTCGTCACCACAAAAAATCAAGGTTTCACCCCCATAGGGAATTCGAACAAGTTTCTCATCACACACGATCACGGCATGATACTTTCTTAACCAATCCATGCTGATTCTAAGGTCGAAACTACCCAGTTCTACGGGCATTAGATCTCGTTGAACGGGTAGTTAAGAAATTTAAAGTGAACCTGTATAATAGTGTTACCCTGACTATTTTTCCCGACAGCTAAATTCAACATCATAATATTTCTAATGGAGTTCGCACGATGTCTTCAGGGGAACTAAACGCAGAAGATTTAAAACTTCTATCGGCCAACTGTGTCAAATTAAGATAGATGCTTAGCGGTTGTTTAAGGGACGTACCCGTAACCGGTCATTGGAGTCTCAGGTTCCTCGATGCATTCCCTTTTCTCTGCATTTCCATGGTATATCCATGCATTGTGCATTCCCTTTTCCCCCTCCTTTATGTCTTCAATTTTGGACAATCTCTCTGAATGTCTAGAGCTCCACATTCAAAACAAACTTTCCCTATTGGAAACTGCACTAATGTCCCTCTGAGTATTAGAACATTAGTGTTGCTGAACCTCTGCAGTCAAGGGCAAAGTGCCTTCGTCGTTACATTTGTGGCCATTTCTGAGTAACACGGCCATTGTGATGAACGTGTACTTGGTGCACTTGGGCAAAGATCCACCATACGGCTTCTTTTCACCCGCCCCCATATTGTAGACCTTGGCGACATTCTGTCTCTTGAAGGGTTGTTGTTGTTGATAGCCATGGTTATTTCTGGATGAATCATCAACCTTCCTTTTGTTGTCAGTCTGCCTTTCCGCATAGGTGCGGGGTTTCTGATCCATCAAGTCGTTGGCCAACTTAATAGTCTTATCCAACGTCTTGGGTTTGGAAGACTTCACATTTCCATAAATGTTATCAGGGAGTCCACTGATGTACTTGTCAACCTTCTCAGTTTCATTAGCAACAAACTTGGTACATATCAGGGTTAGCTCTTGGAAACGTTCAGTGTATGTTGGAACATCGTTCCCTTTGACCTTTAGGTTCCACAACTCGATTTCTAGTTTCTTGATTTCACCCTGCGGACAATACTTGTCCGTCATTTTCTTCTTGAGTACTTCCCAAGTAATGTTGAATATGCTTTAGGACCTAAGGTTTTCTCTGTTTTATGACCATGCACCAAGTCAAAAAAAGCCCATAACAGAGTACAGGTGACAAACTTAACTGATTTTCAATAGCATAACCACTGATATTGAAAACTGATTCCATCTTTTCAATCCACCGGGTTAAACCGACAACGCCTTCATTTCCTTTGAAGTTCAAAGGTTGACATTTCATGAAGTCAGCGTAGAAACAAGGGCGTGTAGTTTGCACATTCCTTTGGTTATCCCTGTGTGAACTGTGGCTTCCGTCTCCATTGGTGGAGTTTCACAGAAGAGCTTGATCAATCATAGCTTGAACGGATTCTAGAGTCATGTTGTTTGGGTTGGTGTTGTTAGGTGGGGTATTCGGTCCTCGTCTTGTCACAGGTGTCATGATTCGTCTAAATCACAAGAGACAAAACGTGAGGTCATAACAAGTATACAACATTTTACAGATGAGACAACACACAGTGAGGTATTTAGTACAACATAACACATCTTTTCATTATAACTTAGAAAAATCTTCATGAAATAGTTTTTAGTACACAAAATACAATACAATAGATCTATGCTATGCTAGTGGGGGAACCCTAATACTTAATGCTATGAACAACTGCCTAGCAAAGTAAAATGACATAAACCACTAGATGTGACTATCTGCATCCCTAGAAGCATCCTAGTGTTCCGGAACTCTAACATCTGGTCCTGGTTGTCTAGCTCTCCTATGCTGCTCTCGTAGTGCTAACAACTCGGCCTGCATGTCACCCATCTCTCGTCTCATGTCTCTTATCATCGGAGAAATCTCTCATCTATGCCTTACGTCTACGGTCAGCTCTTCTCGAAGTCAGTCATCTGGTTGATGCATCTAGGAGCGAGTCTCATGTACCTGGTGCTGTGTTTGAATAAGAGTACCCTGCAGCTGTAGCTGTGTCTGATGTGCCTAGATCTGGGACTCGTGTGCAGACGCCTGCTCACGGTGGGTCTGAAGCTCATAATGAACTGCCTGACTTCAATCCCTACCGAACTAAGCCACAAGGACCTCTCGGGAAGCATAGGACCTCCTCCTATCAATTCAGTACTGTCTTGATGAGCTATCATATCCTCCATAGCAAGTCCGAACCCGTGCTGAGTCCATATTGACTCGCTGTTGATATGGAGTCCTACTATCTGGCATCCTCTAGTAAAGCATCGAAGTCCTGCATTATCATGCTCATGGAGTTTGCAAGCTGACCTCTCCCTCGGTCTTAGGGTGCTATCTAAGAACTGCCTATGTCTGGATCCACCCATGAATCTTCTAATACATACCAACCTCTCTAAATCCATCTTTATCTCGCTTAAGCATCTACGGTGCTGACAAACCCATAATCTATCCCCCGACCTCTGGTAGGTCTAGCAATAGAACTCTCACCAACCTCATACCTGGAGCCTAGAGTAGACAAACATGACCTCTTGCAAGGTGGCCGCTCGGACTCGGGAATATCATCCCTACGGTCAACAGGTGGTGGTATGTATAGAGATGGTGGTAGTGGTAGTAGTGGAGGTGATGGTAATGCGGCAGTAACCGCATCAACAAGGGCCTGAGTGGAGGCTATCTTGAGTGTCTGGATTTGGGTTGGACACCCAGATGATGGTAGTAATGGTGATGGCACATGTGGTGGTGATGAATGTGCAGATGGGGCCGTGCACCTAGCAAGGCGCTCCCCTGCAGAGGGTGGTGATAGTGAGATAAGTGGTGATGGTGGTGGAGTAGGCATGGCTAGAAGTCTCTCAACCTCTGTCTCTGGTGGAAGGGATGTGGAAGCCTGAAGCCGGACAGTAATCCTAGCTCCAGTGGTAGTAATGTCAATGGAGGGTGGTGGTGTAACAGGTTATGTTCTCTCAGGTGGGGAAACAAGCTCAACAGCAGATAAAACAATAGCAGAGTCGGTCAGAGCTAAGTGCTGTCCTCCTCCTCATCCTACTCATCCTCATCCTCATCATCGGCGTCATCCTCGGATGAATCGCCGTCATCATCTTCTCATCTCTCCCCCGTCATGGGATAGTCACGGTTCCTCCTCCCGGTCTCATCATCCTCATACTCATCTGGATCCGACTCAGTAACATATCCTGGTGACTCGACAGTAGGTAAAACAACAAGAGGCAATGGCTGCTCCTCAGCCGGAAACACATGCTCATCCTCCAATGGTATATACTCAGGGTACATAGGCTCTGTCACATAGTCAGGATCATGTGGCTGTATAAACATAGGCTCACGCTCATCCTCGTCCTGTGGTACTGGTGGTGTCTGTGGCTCCTCGGGGCCAGGTATGTAATCCGGTGATGGTGGGGCTACCGACTACATAGGGAGTCTATAGTATCCGTATACGATGACTCGTGGAGAACCATCGTCCGACAGCTCCTCGTCAGCTCCCGAAAATACCCTCTCTGGCTTAGAATCGGTGTAACCGCAGATGATGCAGAAGACATGACTGCTGTAAAAAAACAATAATAACTTATATAAGTATTAATTTTAAGACTCTTATAGTAATATATGTAATATAGTTTATATACTCATATATCAATCATGCAAGTACATATTAAATACTAAATGCTAAAACAGAGTATGTCATGTAAGATATATGCAGGATTGCAAACAAGTAATGTTGAGTGTCCCGTGAAACCCCATTTGTGATGCAGTGTTTGAAAATGGTTATAGACCAGACAAAAACACTTTTGAAACCTGGTTCTCTATAAACTTGGCTCTGATACCAATCTGTTAGACCCCCAAAATACGGGTTGCAGGGAATATTGGATTATCGAGGGTGTTTACTTAATAGATCACTAGCACAAGATTGATAGATAACGTCCACTAAAGTATCGTTTTTAAAAAAGATACATTGGGTTAAACATAATACTCGTTCGTTACATAAGCTCATCGCTCAAATTGTTTGACATATAATTAAAGATTTCGGTTTATAACATGTTCCAAAATGTATACGACCCAAATACTTGTAGATTGACTCTCTCCAAAGAGTGACCCCCAATGTATCTGGGCACCTCGTGCCTTATTGACTTGAGAAAAACATGCTTAAAACGTCAACATAAAGTTGGTGAATTCATAGGTTTATGTAATTTAAATTGTAGGACCGCAAGATTTCCAAGTGTATGATTATGACAGATGCAATCATCATAAAAAGTAATTTGTTTCCTAAGCTCATGACATGAAGCTCGACGTGTATGAATGCAATAAATTGCCAACATTTACCCGTGAATGATGTTCTAACCCGCAACATCCCAAATCCGACATGGTATACGTTTGTTGTCCGGCAAACCGGCATAGTGAGCGCTACTCACCCAAACAGGGACGTCAATTCTAAATAGATCTTTTATATCACTTCGCACTTACAATCTAGTAATTGATAGTTCATGATAAAGGGCTCAGTGGGTTATCGCTATTTAAGCAAAACACGTAATCATTGTATAAAATATACCCTTGCGTCTAATTTGTAAAACAAAGCATGTTCTCACCGCAAAGATGTAAAACGTTTAAATAATTGTAAAGCATGGGGCTATGAACTCACCTTAGTAGGTAGTCCCCTGTGAATGATAAATATATCCAAGTATGGCAAATGAATCTCCGTCAATACCTAAGTAAATACGGACAGTCTTAGTCTACAAGTTTAGGCTAACGACTTAATGCATAAACTACAATAGATTGCTAGTTTATATATACTATTATCACTTGTGTGGTGATGCACATTTTTATTATATTTGTCTTTACTTGTTGGCTCTTGAGAAGGTATACAACTACACACGTACAAGTATATGTATAAGCGTTATTAATAAATATATATATTTATTAAGTCGCGTTTTAATTTGTATAACGTCCGTTAACTATTATAACTTGTACGATACGTTAAGTGTTTATAAAAATCACTTTTGTTCGTAAAATACCCTTAGGTTTTCTATATTTACAAAAACAGTCCTTGTGTTTATGAAAATAGGTTATTTACATTTTAAACCCTTAGGTTTCCATATTTACACTTTTAGTCCTTCAACTTTCAAGAATTACCCTTTAGATCCTTATAAGTTCCAATTAAGTTCTAACAAGTGACAATAAGTTTTATTAAACTCCAATAAGCCACATAAGTTGCGGCAGCTTATAAATAAGCTTATATGAGCTTATTTTAGCTTATTGGGCCCGTTAAGGTCCATTAAGCAAATTTAGGGTCCAATTAAGATTTTAAAAGCACCTAAGCCCTTATTAAGCTCATTTAAGCTTAATGAATCTGTTAAGCTGAAAAATAAGCTCGGGTGAGCTTATTTGAGCTTATTGGGCTCGTTAGCCCAATAACTTTAACCCGAAAGGTTTTCAAAGGGTCCATTAGGGTTTGATAACATGTTCAACTTATCTTTCTAGTCTTATTAAGCACTTTTAAGCTATTTTTATTGTTCGGCTTATTTATAAGCCAATAAGCTTCCTTAATGGGCTTTTGGGCCCATTAAGAGCTCGTTAAGGTTTATACATGATTCAACTAGTCCAATTTAGGTCCATTAGCTTTTCTAGTTTTATATAAATCATTACGCTGTTTTCCCCCCCCCATATAAAGCTCACAAATAAGCTGTCCAAGCTTATTCATGGCTTATGGACTTATTTGGCTACGGTAGTGGGCTGCCAAGCCCAATAAGGGTCCGGTTAGGTTCTACGGTACATTAAGGTCCATATAGGTCCAATAAGCTTATTAGGCCCCTTAATAAGCTCATGGAGCTTATTAATAAGTCGTAGACCCTACTGCCATGGCCTGTTCGGCCTAATAGTGGGTTGTCAAGCCCAATGCGACTCAAAAGTGGCCAGTGCTTTTACAAATTAGTTTCTAGGGTTTTTAATCTCTTGCTAAGCACTCGTTAAACATTAATTAACCGTGTTTCATCACATGCATTCGTTCTATAAGTTAGTATGCGTCTTCCCAAGCCGAACCATCAAGTGTTCATGAAAAGTTTAAATGTATTTCATACAAACAAGTTAATATTCACATTGGTTCCCATTCTAGTAATTTAGTGAACACGTTTAAGGCCTTGGCTTATTTTTAAATCACGTCTTACATTTCTTAGCACTTCCTAGCACCACACAAGTCATAATATACATATGTATACTCGTATAACATGCATGCTTTGCATTTAGCATGCACATTGCTCACGTTAGTTTGTTATCTACAAACTAACGTGACCAATTCGACTAGCAACCAAGGAACGAATAAGATATGAACATGTATAGTTTGGTATGCGACTTACAATAGTCCTAGTGTCTTGGTTCGAGTTAGGAAGTCAAACCACAATGTGTACACGATCGAATAACAAACCCAAAGCTCCAAAGCTTATTAATTAATTACCCAATATTGGGCTGTACACCTGCTAAGAGTCCTAGTACTCCCTGTGTGCTTAGAAGTGAAACGTAACAAAGTGTCTTGGTTCGGATATGATAAATTCGAAACCAAGGGAGGAATAAGAATGGTTTTTGTTTGAGAGAATGTTTGAGAGTTGTAAGAAAATGTTAAGTGTCAAGTAGGAGTGGTTTATATAGGCTTAAGAATTTGGTTATCTCACTTAGTCTTTGTCTATGCCAAACCGTGCCCTTTTAGTGGTTTTATGGTTTCTAGTTAGTTCAAATGGTTTTGCTAATACCTCTCTAAGTACACATCTTAATTGCATGATCATGGTACAAGATTTCTTAAGATTTGGAAATCTTATGGTTTGTGTGGGTGATTGTTTGGCCGCGGGTATCAAAGGGAAAAAGAGGGATCCAAAGTGGTTAATATCCTTTGTGTATTAAGCTAAGTGGAGACATTAGGGGCAAGGTTTAATTAAACCTTGTTGTACATGTACTTAGTTTAGGCAAAAGAAGATTTGTTAGTTGATTATGCATGTGGGACGTGTAGGTTTATGGAGGGAAGACGGGTTTCAAAATCTTGTTAAGATTATAATGGTACAAGTCTTAATTAAAAGGATATTGTACAAGATTTGTGTAAGTCTCCTTTGGTTCGTGGTTTTTTTTGTTTACCTATGACCGGCCACAATGGCTTATTAACACAAGAATTTAATAATTTTTGTGTTTTAAGGATTAATGTGGGTATTGGTTTGAGTTTAGGTAAGTCTAGGTATTTCCGGAGTGTCTAAACGTATTTTATTGTGAAACGTAACCCTTTTACGTGCCCAATAAAAATAACACGCGCAAAGTCAATAATTATCTTCTTAATAATTATATAACACTTGCTTGACGTAAACCTTAATTTATTTGGTGACCGTTTACGTTAAATGATTATTTCTAGTCTACGCGGTTTAGCTTAAAAGTTAAATTAAAAGTAAACGCATTCGGACAAAATAAATAGTGAGAATAATAAGAGCGTAAAATGACTGAAAGTTGAGAAATGATTACATATAGAGCCTAAGAATGTGAATGAAGCCATAACGGGTGAAAGTTGAATAGTCGCCATGCAAAAAGAATTAAATCAATCTATTGCTAACGACATTTGGGAGTTAGTTCCACAACCTAGGAATATGACAATCATAGGAACTAAGTGGGTGTTTAGAAATAAGTTAGACGAAAACGGTGTCATTTCTCGTAATAAGGCTAGGTTAGTTGCTCAAGGCTATAATCAACAAGAGGGCATCGATTATGATGAAACTTATGCCCAGTTGCTAGACTTGAGTCTGTTAGAATACTATTAGCTTATGAGTGTGCTTTAGATTTTAAGCAATTTCAAATGGTTGTAAAAAGTGCATTCTTGAACGGTTTTATCAATGAGGAGGTATAGGTGGCACAACCTTCAGGATTCATTAACTTTGAAAAACTAGATCATGTTTATAAACTTAAGAAAGCTTTATACAGTCTTAAACAAGCACCCAGAGCTTGGTATGATAGATTAAAAGAAAAAAAAAAAAAAAAAAAAAAAAAAAAAAAAAAAAAAACTTTTCTTAAATAAAATCAATACAAATGAAAGGAACAACCCGGTAGATTAACACACTTTTTACCAGAAGAAAAAGTTCACTTCATCATCGTTCAAATATATGTCGACGATATTTTATTCGGCTCGACTTGTCAAGACATGTGTGATGAATTTGCCAAAATCATGCATGACGAGTTCAAGATGAGCATGATGGGTGAACTTAACTTTTTCCTTGGATTACAAAAAAAACAAATGGATGATGGTATTTTCTTTAATCAATCAATATATATTAAAGAAACGCTTAAGAAATTTGGCTTAAAAGATTTCTATACATATGATAAACCCCATGTCCTTACGTTTACTAAATCATGAAGACGAAGAGTGTGAGTCGGTAGATAGTGCCAAGTATCGAGGCATGATAGGTAGTTTATTATACCTAACGGCAAGTAGGCCGATATCATGTTTAGTGTCTGCCTTTATGCCCGCTTCCAAGAGGCTCCCAAAACCTCTCACTTGAAAACGTTAAGCCGTACTTCCATACATTAAAGGCACTACGCACTTAGATTATGTTATCTAAGGGGGAAGGCATAAAACATAAGTATATGCAGACTCTGATCACGCGGGAGTTTATGTGGAGAGAAAGAGCACTAGAGGTATTTGTACATTCGTAGGATGTTGTTTGACATCTTGGTTCTCGAAGAAACAAACCGCTCTTGCTATATCCACTACCGAAGCCGAATATGTAAGCACGAATAGCATGTCAACAAGCACTATAGATGAAACATGCTCTTATCGACTACGACGTTTGACTCGACGACGTCCCGATCATATGTGACAATAAAGGCGTGATTGACCTTAGCAAAAACCCGGTGTAACACTCTCGTACTAAACACATCGAAATACGCCACCACTTTCTTCGTGATAATGTCCAGAAAGGAATTTCTAAAATCGAAGAGTCAATCCGTTGACAATATCACCGGACCATCTTACGAAACCCTAAAACGGTAAATCGTTTAATTATCTTCTGTTGTGGTTTAGGAATGTGGAACACATTCCTAAACCAAAACGAAGATAATTAAACGATTTACGTTTAAGGGGTTTCGTAAGAATGTCGGTGATATTGTCAACGGATGGGACTTTTTCGATTGAGATATGTCCTTTCTGGACATTATCACGAAAAAGTGGGTGGTAATTTTCGATGTGTTTAGTACGAGAGTGTTAACGGGTTTTTGCTAAGGTCAATCGCGCCTTTATTGTCGCACATGATCGGGACGTCGTCAAGTCGAATGTCATAGTCGATAAGAGCTTGTTTCATCTATAGTGCTTGTTGACATGCCTTTTTGGCGCTTACGTATTCGGCTTCGGTAGTGGATATAGCAAGAGCGGTTTGTTTCTTTGAGAACCAAGATGTCAAACAACATTCCACAAACGTACAAATACCGCTAGTTCTCTTTCGATCTACATAATCTCCCACATGAACAGAGTCGACATATACTATAGTTTCTATGTCGGTCCCCTTAGGATACCATAATCCTATGTGCGTAGTGCCTTTATTGTATCGAAAGATACGCTTAACCGCTTCAAGGTGAGAGGTTTTGGGAGCCTCTTGGAAGTGAGCATAAAGGCAGACACTAAACATGATATCGGGCCTACTTGCCGTTAGGTATAATAAACTACCTATCATGCCTCGATACTTGGTACTATCTACCGACTCACACTCTTCGTCTTCCATGAGTTTAGTATCGGAGGACATGGGGTTTTCATTGGTTTAGAATCTTTTAAGCCAAATTTCTTAAGCGTTTCTTTAATATATATTGATTGATTAAAGAAAATACCATCATCCATTTGTTTTTTTTGTAATCCAAGGGGTAAAAGGTAAGTTCACCCATCATGCTCTATCTTGAACTCGTCATGCTGATTTTGGCCAATTCATCCACACAAGTCTTGGACAAGTCGAGACGAAATTAAATATCGTCGATATATTTGATCGATGATGATGGTTTGAATTTTCTTCTTGGTAAATAGTGTGTTATCCTACCGTTCTCCATTTGTATTGATGTTAATAAGAAAAGCTTTTAATCTTATCATACCACGTCGGGTGCTTGTTTAATAACTGTATAAAGCTTTCTTAGTTTTAAACATGATTTAGTTTTTCAAAGTTAATGAATCCTGAAGGTTCGGTGCCACCTATACTCCTCATGATAAACCGTGCCCCTCTCGTTTTTTGTTCAAGATGCACTTTTTACAACCATTTGAAATTTTGTTGCGTAAAATTCTAAAGCACACTCTAAGCTAATGTATTCTAACAGACTCAAGTCTAGCAAATGGGGATAAGTTTTCATCTGATAATCGGATGCCTCTGTTGATTATAGCCTTGAGCAACTAACCTAGCCTTATTACGAGAAATGACACCGTTTTCGTCTAACTTATTTCTAAACACCCACTTAGTTCCTATGATTGTCATATTCCTAGGTTGTGGAACTAACTCCCAAATGTCGTTAGCAATAGATTGATTTAATTCTTTTTGCATGAGACTATTCAAAATTTCACCCGTTATGGCTTCATTCTCATTCTTAGGTTATATGTAAACATTTCTCAATTTCAGGTCATTTTACGACTTCTATTATTCTTCACTATTCATTTTGGTCCGATACGCATTTACTTTTAATTTAACTTTCAAGCTAAATCGCATAGACTAGAAATAATCATTCAACATAAACAATCACCAAATAAATTAAGGTTTACGTCAAACAAGTGTATTAAATGCTTAAGAAGATAATTATTGACTTTGCGTGTTTTATTTTTATTGGTCACGTAAAAGGCTTACGTTTCGCAATAAAATACCTCTAGACACACCTCGAAAATACCTAGACTTACCTAGACTCAAACAAATACACACATTAATCCTTAAAACACAAAATATTATTAATTTCTTTGTGTAATAATGCATTGTGGCGGTCATAGGTATAATAAAAACCATGAACAAAAGGATACTTACACAAATCTTGTACAATATTCTTTTAATTAAGACTTGCACCATTATAATCTTAACAAGATTTTGAAACCCTTCTTCCCTCCATAAACCTACACGTCCTACATGCATAATCAACTAACAAATCTTTTTTTCCTAAAATTAAGTACATTGTACAACAAGGTTTAATTAACTTGGTCCTTAATGTCTCCACTTGCTTTATACGAAAAGGTATTAACCAACTTTGGATCCCTCTGTTCCTTTGATACCAGTGGCCAAACAAATCACCCACACAAACCATAAGGATTTCTAATCTAATAAATTCTGTACCTGATCTTGCATTTAAAGGTGTACTTAGTAGAGAGTATTAGCAAATACCATTTAAAACTAACTAGAGAAACATAACCACTAAAAGGGCAGGTTTGGCTAGACAAGGACTAGTGAGCTTAACCAATTCTTAAGCATTTATTAAAACTAATCCTATTGAACTTAAAAACATTTCTTACAACTATCAAACACTCCCTCAAACAAAAACCATTCTTATTCCTCCCTTGGTTTCGAATTTATCATAGCCGAACCAAGACACTTTGTCATGTTTCACTTCTAAGCACACAAGGAGTACTAGGACTTCTTAGGCAGGTGTACGAGCCAAGATTTGGGTTAATTAATAAGATTTGGAGCTTTAGGTTTGTTATTCGATCGTGTATACATTGTAGGTTGACTTCCTAACTAGAACCAAGACACTAGGACTATTGTAAGTCGCATACCAAACTATACATGTTCATATCTTATTTATTCTTTGGTTGCTAGTCGAATTGGTCACGTTAGTTTATAGATAACAAACTAACGTGAGCAATATGCATGCTAAATGCAAAGCATGCATGTTATACGAGTATACATATGTATATTATGACTTATGTGGTGCTAGGAAGTGCTAAGAAAGGGAATACGTGATTTAAAAAAAATAAGCCAAGGCCTTTAACGTGTTCACTAAATTACTAGAATGGGAACCAATGTGAATATTAACTTGTTTGTATGAAATACATTTAAACTTTTCATGAACACTTGATGGTTCGGCTTGGGAAGACGCATACTAACTTATAGAACGAATGCATGTGATGAAACACGGTTAATTAATGTTTAACGAGTGCTTAGCAAGAGATTAAAAACCCTAGAAACTAATTTGTAAAGCAAATGGCCACTTTTGAGTCGCATTGGGCTTGACAACCCACTATTTGGCGAACAAGGCCATTGGCTAGTGGGGTTACCGAATTATTATACGCTCCTATGGCTTATTAAGGGGCCTAATAAGCTTATTGGACCTATATGGACCCTAATGTACCGTAGAAGCCTAACCGGACCCTTATTGGGCTTGGCAGCCCACTACCGTAGCCAAATAAGTCCATAAGCCAACCGAATTAAGAATTTAGACTGATATTTTCGAGCTTATACAGCTTAATGAGTTTATTATAAAACTAGAAAAGCTAATGGACCTAAATTGGACTAGTTGAATCATGTATAAACCTTAACGAGCTCTTAATAGGCCCAAAAGCCCATTAAGGAAGCTTATTGGCTTATAAATAAGCCGAACAATAAAAACAGCTTAAATTGTTATTCAGACTTAGAAGATAAGTTGAATATGTTATTCAAACCCTAAAGGGTCCTCCTTTGAAAACCTTTCGGGTTAAAGTAAATTAGGCAACGAGAGCACAAAAGAAGCTCAAATAAGCTCACCCGAGCTTATTTTTCCATCTTAACAGATTCATTAAGCTTAAATGAGCTTAATAAGGGCTTTGGTTATATTTTAATTCTTACTTGGACCCTAAATTTGTTTAATGGACCTTAACGGGCCCAATAAGCTAAAATAAGTCATCATAGCTCTATGTATAAGCTGGGTCGCAGATTATGTGGCTTAGTGGTAAAGTTTAATTAAAACTTTTTGTCACTTGTTAGTAACTTAATTGGAACTTATAAGGATCTAAAGTGGTTAATCTTGAAAAGTTGAGGGATCTAAAAAGTGTAATATGAAACCTAAGGGTTTAAATGTAATATAACTATTTTCTATAAACACAAGGACTATTTTGTAAATATAGGAATACTAAGGGTATTTTTACGATACAAAAGTGATTTTTTTAATAACTTAACGTATCGTAAAGTTATAATAGTTAACGGAGTTATAAAAATAAAAACGCGAGCTAATAAATATTTATATTTATTAAAACGCTTATACATATACTTTGTACGTGTAGTAGTTGTTATACTTTCCTCAAGAGCTCCAAACAAGTAAAAAGACAAATATAATATAAAAGTGCATCACCAACACAAGTGATATCATAGTTATATACTTCTAGCAATCTATTGGTAGTTTATGAGATTAAGTCGTTAGCCTAAAACTTGTAGACTAAGACTGGTCGTATTTACTTAGGTATTTGACGGTGAGATTCATTTGCCATACTTGGATATATTTATCATTCACAGAGGACTACCTACTAAGGTGAGTTCATAGCCCCATGCTTTACAATTATTTAAATGTTTTACATCTTTGGGGTGAGAACATGCTTTGTTTTACAAATTAGACGCAGGGGTACATTTTATACAATGATTACGTGTTTTGCCTAAGTAGCGATAAACCCCACTGAGCCATTTTCATGAAACTTGTCAATTACTAGATTGTAAGCGCGAGTGTTATAAATAGATCTATTTAGAATTGACGTCCCTGTTTGGGTGAGTAGCGCTCACTATGCCGGTTTGCCGGACGAACATCATTCACGGGTAAATGTTGGCAATTTATTGCATTCATACACGTCGAGCTTCAGTGTCATGAGCTTAGGAAAACGTAATTACTTTTTATGATGATTTCATCTGTTGCTTAATCATACACTTGGAAATCTTGCGGTCCTACAATTTAAATTACATAAACCTATGAATTCACCAACTTTATGTTGACGTTTTAAGCAAGTTTTTCTCAGGTCAATAAGGCACGAGGTGCCCAGATACATTGGGGGTCACTCTTTGGAGAGAGTCAATACTAAAGATTTAGGTCGTATTACATTTTGGGAACATTTGTTATAAACCGAAATCTTTACTTATATTGTCAAACAATTTGAAGCGATGAGCTTATGTAACGAACGAGTATTTTGTTAACCCAATGTATCTTTTTTAAAAACGATACGTTTAGTGGACGTTCTCATATCTTGTGCTATTGATCTATGAAGTAACACCCTCGGATATTCAATATTCTGCTGCAACCCGTATTTTGGGGGTGTTACAGATTGGTATCAGAGCCAAGGTTATAGAGAACCAGGTCAAAAGTGTTTGTCTGGACTATAACCATTTTCAAACACTGCATTCACAAATGGGGTTTACACGGGACACGCATACATTACTTGTTTGCAATCTAGCATATATGCTTACATGACATACACTGTTTTAGCATTAGTAGTTTATTAAGTGCTTGCATGATTGATATATGAGTATATAAACTATATTACATATATTACTATAAGAGTCTTAAAATTAATACTTATATAAGTTATTATTGTTTTTTTACAGCAGTCATGTCTTCTGCATCATCTGCGGTTACACCGATTCTAAGCCAGAGAGGGTATTTTCGGGAGCTGACGAGGAGCTATCAGACGGTGGTTTTCTCCAGAGTCATCGTATAGGATACTATAGACTCCTATGGTAGTCGGTAGCCCACATCACGGATTACATACCCTGGCCTCCGAGGGAGCCACAGACACCACCTTAGTACCAAGGACGAGGATGAGCGTGAGCCTTGTTTATACAGCACATGTCCTGACTTGTGACAGAGCTATGTACCCTGAGTATAATACCATTGGACGGATGAGCGTGGGTTTTCGGTGTGGAGCAAGCCATTGCTCTTGTTGTTTTACCTACTGCCGAGTCACCAAGATATGTTACTGAGTCGGATCCAGAAGAGGATCCCGAGGAGTATAAGGATGATGAGACCAAGGATGGTCCGGTTGACTATCCCATAGATGGGGGAGAGGATGGACATGATGATGACGCGATTCATCTGGGCGATTGACGCGATGATGAGATGAGGTTGGAATGAGGATGGGAGGTGGAGGTGGGGGAAGCACTTAGCTCGGCCGCCTCAGCTGTTGTTAGTACCTGCTGTAGAGCTTGTTTCCCCTTTAGGTAAACAGCGCCTGTTACACACCACTTCACATGACATTACTACCACTGGAGCTAGGATCACTGTCCGGCTTCAGGCTTCCATATCCCTTCCACCAGAGGCAGAGGTTGAGAGACTTTCTTAGCCATGCTACTCACCCCATTTCACAAACTTTATCTCACTTCACCACCCTCTATAACAGGGGTAGCGCCTTGCTAGGTGCACGCCTATCTGTAATTATCACCACACCTTGTTTGATGCACATCACCATTACTACCATCATCTGGGTGTCCAACCCAAATCCAGACACTCAGGACAGCCTCCACTCAGGCCCGTGTTGATGCGGTTACTGCCGCATTACCATCACCTCCACTACCACCACTTCCACCATCTCTATACGTACCACCACCTGTTGAACCGGTATGGTTGATATTCCGAGTCTTGAGCCTTGCCCAGACCTCGCAAGAGATTCATTGCTTGTCTACTCTAGGCTCCAGGTATGAGGTTGGTGAGAGTTCTATTGCTAGACCTACCGGAGGTCGGGGGATAGATTATGGGTTTGTCAGCACCGTAGATGCTAAAGCGAGATGAAGATGGATTAGAGAGGTTGGGTATGGTATTAGAGATACTTGGGTGGATCCGACATAGGCAGTTCTTGAGATAGCACCTAAGACCGTGGGAGAGGTCAGCTTGCTAAGCTCCATGAGCATGATATGCAGGACTTATATGCTTTACTAGAGGATGCTCAGGATAGTAGGGACTCGATATCATAGCGAGTCACTATGATCGCAGCGGGTCGACTTGCTTATGGAGGATAGGATAGCTCATCAGGAGACAATACTGATTGTAGAGGAGGGGGCCTATGCTTCCTAAGAGGCTTGGGCTCATGCGATAGGATTGAGTCAGGCAGTCCATTATGAGCTTCAGACCCATCGTGAGCAGGTATATGCACACGAGTCCCAGCTCCATGCACATCGGACACAGCTATAGTTGCAGGGTACACTTATTCAGACACAGCACCAGGTACATGAGACTCGCTCTTAGATGCAGCAGACTGAGATGGCAAAGCTTCGAGAGACTGACCGTAGACATAAGGAACAGATGGTAGAGATTCTCAGAGTGATAAGAGACATGAGACGAGAGATGGGTGACATGCAGGCTGAGTTTTTAGCACTACAAGAGCAGCGGAGGAGGGCTAGACAGCCAGGACCAGATGTTAGAGTTCCAGATCACCAAGATGCTTCTAGAGGTACCGATAGTCACATCTAGTGGTTTATGTCATTTCATTTTGCTAGGCAGTTGTTCAGGCATGTTAAGTATTAGGGGTTCTCCCTGCTAGCATAGCCTTAGATCTTTTGTATTGTACTTTTTGGGTTTTGTTGTACTAAAAACTATTCATGTACGATTTTCTAAGTTATGAATGAAATAGTTGTGTATGTTTGTTACTTATATACCTCTCTTTGTATTGTTTGTCCTCATCAGTAAAATTGTTGTATATTTTCATGACCTCACGTTTTGTTCTTGTGATTTAGAACGAATCATGACACCCTGTGACAAGACGAGGATGGAATAACTCTTCCTAACAAACACCACACAAACAACATGACTCTAGAATCTGTTCAAGCTATGATTAATCAAGATCTTCAGTGAAACTCCACCAATGGAGACGGAAGCCACAATTCACACGGGGATAACCAAAGGAATGTGCAAACTACACGCCCTTGTTTCTACACTGACTTCATGAAATGTCAACCTTTGAAATTCAAAGGAAATGAAGGCGTTGTCGGTTTAACCTGGTGGATTGAAAAGATGGAATCAGTTTTCCATATCAGTTGTTGTGCTATTGAAAATCAGGTTAAGTTTGTCACCTGTACTCTGTTATGGGCTTTTTTTGACTTGGTGGAATGGTCAGATAAGAACCTTAGGTCCTAATGCATATTCAATGACTTGGGAAGTACTCAAGAAGAAAAATGACTTACGGAAAGTATTGTCACAGGGTGAATCAAGAAAGAGAAATCGAGGTTGTGGACCTAAGGTTAAAGGGATACGATGTTCAACATTCATGAACGTTTCCAAGAGCTAACCCTGATATGTACCAAGTTTGTTGCTAATGAAACTGAGAAGGTTGACAAGTACATCAGTGGACTCCCTGATAACATTTATGGAAAGATGAAGTCTTCCAAACCCAAGACGTTGGATAAGACTATTAAGTTGGCCAACGACTTGATGGATCAGAAACTCCGCACCTATGCGGAAAGGCAGACTGATAACAAAAGGAAGGTTGATGATTCATCCAGAAACAACCATGGCTATCAACAACAACAACCCTTCAAGAGACAGAATGTCGCCAAGGTCTACAATATGGGGGCGGCGTGTTGTGGTTAGTGTTGTGAAGGTGTATTGGTTGTGTGATGTCTGTGAATTGTGTGGGTGGACGGAGGTGTGATTGGTGATGGTGTGAATATGCGTGAATTACGGAATGAATTAGTTTGTGTACGTGTTAGTGGTGTGAAAGCTGTCTCTGTGTTGGGTTGAAAATGATTGTGAACGTGAGTGTGGTATGTGAAAGATATTTGCGTGAATCAGTAGGGTTGAAGTTAGTAATGTTGTGGTTTTGGCGTTGAGGTTGAAGGGGTGTGAGTTTGTAGTGATGATTTGTGAGCGTGAAGTTCGTGAAAGTGTGGGTGAGTTGGAAGGGCTTGTGGTCACGGGGTCTAGTGAAGTGGTCGCGGTTATGGTTGTGAGTTGATGAGTGAGTGTTGGTCTCGTCTCGGGCGTTGTGTTGTGGTGATAAAGTTGAAAAGGTGGTGGAAAGGTTTGATGTGTGAATGTGGTGGTGAAGTTACGTTGTGGTGAATGTGAAATGAATAATTGTGATGAACGGTGGTGAAAATCGGTGAAAAGAAGCCGTATGGTGGATCTTTGCCCAAGTGCAAAGTGACACTTTCCTCATCACATTGGCCCGTGGTATCGAAATGCTCACAATGTTCAAGGTTAGAGGCACTTTGCCCTTGACTGCAGAGGTTCTGGCAACACTAATGTTGCTAATACTCAGAGGGACAATAGGGCAGTTCCCAAGGGGAATGGTTGTTTTGAATGTGGAGCTCTAGGACATTTCAAGAGAGATTGTCCAAAATTGAAGAATAAGGATGGGGGAAATGGGAATGCACAAGGCTGGATATACGCAGTTGGAAATGCAGAGAAGAATGGGAATGCATCGAGGAACCTAGACTCCAATGTCGTTACGGGTACGTTCCTCTAAAACAACCGCTATGCATCTATCTTATTTGACACTGGTGCCGATAGAAGTTTTATATCTTCTGCGTTTAGTTCCCTGATAGACATCGTGCGAACTCCATTAGAAAATAGTTATGATGTTGAATTAGCTGACGGGAAAATAGTCAGGGTAGACACTATTATATAGGGTTGCACTTTAAATTTCTTAAACTACCCGCTCAACATAGATCTAATGCCCGTAGAACTGGGTAGTTTCGACCTTAGAATCAGCATGGATTGGTTAAGAAAGTATCATGCCGTGATCGTTTGTGATGAGAAACTTGTTCGAATTCCCTATGGGGGTGAAACCTTGATTTTTTGTGGTGACGAAAGTAACAATGGCAGAGAATCTTGGTTGACCATTATTTCATGTTCAAAGCCTCAAGAGTACATGGCGAGAGGATGTCAGATATTTTTGGCACAGATATTCGCCAAGAAGGAGGAGGACAAGTCAGAAGGAAAGCAACTTAAGGACGTACTAATCGTTCGAGATTTTTCGAAAGTGTTTTCCGAGGACTTGTCGGGTCTTCCTCCAGCTCGACCAGTAGAATTCCTGATCGACTTGATTCCAGGAGCCACACCCGTAGCTCGAGCACCGTATCGATTGGCACCGTCCGAAATGAAGGAATTGCGGAACCAACTACATGTGCTTTTCGGACAAAGGCTTCATAAGACCTAGTTCCTCACCTTGGGGAGCCCCGGTCTTGTTTGTCAAAAAAAAGGATGGATCATTCAGGATGTGCATTGACTACCAGGAGTTAAATAAGCTAACAGTAAAGAATCATTATCCACTCCCGAGGATCGACGATTTATTCAATCAACTCCAAAGGATCCTGGGCTTTATCCAATGATAGATTTGAGATCGGGTTATCACCAGTGAGGAGCGTACAAATTATGAAGGACAAGACATTCTAAGACGGCATTCCATAACTCGGTTATGGTTATTACGAGTTTTTAGGTTATGCCATCCGGGCAACAACGCACATGCGGTATTTCATGGACCTCATGAATCCGATGTGTGCCGTAGCCTCTTGATAAGTTCGTAATCGTCTTTATTAATGTATACTTATTTATTAAAGACAAGAAAAGAGAAACGAAGAATCTATCTTAAGGCAATTTTGGAATTGCTTAAGAAGGAGAAGTTGTATGCCAAGTTTTCAAAGTGTGAATTTTGGATTCCGAAGGTACAATTTCTCGGTCACGTCATTGATAGCAGAGGCATTCATGTGGATCCAGCCAAGATAGAATCTATCAAGGATTGGGCATCTCCTAAGACACCGACGAAGATCTGCTAATTTTTAGGTCTTGGTGGTTACTATCGAAGGTTTATTGAGGGATTTTCGAAGATTGCTAAATCAATGACAAAGCTTACTCAGAAAGGAATCAAATTTGACTGGGGTGTAAAGGAGGAAAATGCTTTTTAGTTAATAAAGCAGAAGTTGTGCAGTGCGCCAATTCTGGCTTTACCTAAAGGAAGCGAGGATTTTGTGGTCTATTGTGATGCTTCACACAAGGGTTTAGGCGTTGTGTTGATGCAGAGAGAGAAGGTGATTGCCTATGCTTCTCGACAACTAAAAATTCATGAGAAGAACTACACCACTCATGATTTAGAACTTGGATCAGTGGTGTTTGCTCTAAAAGAGTATGGGAGGCAATTATCTACCTGGGAACCAAATGCACCTGTTTTTGTTCACCTACCATATAAAAGTCTACAACACATTCTTGACCAAAAAGAGCTTAACATGAGGCAACGCTGTTGGCTAGAATTTCTAAGTGATTATGATTGTGACATCCGTTATCACCCGGGAAAGGCAAACATAGTGGCCGATGCATTGAGCCATAAGGAACGGATTGAGCCATTGCGGGTTCGAGCCTTAGTTATGACTATTGGCTTGGATTTTCCCAAACAAATACTAGAAGCTCAGATCGAAGCCCTGAAACCCCGGAGAACTTGAGAATGAAGATCTAGGCCGGTATGATCAGAAATGACGTACCCAAGGAAAGTTGGATCCACGCGCCGATGGACTTTATGTTTAATACCGGCAGGTGTTGGTTTACCTTGCTATGGCGACTTAAGATCTGGAGTATGCCGATCCACAGTCAAATACTTATATCATCCCGGTTCTGGAAAAGAGTGTACCAAGACATGAAGAAGCTATATTGGTGGCCAAATATGAAGCTTGACATCGCCACCTATGTTATCAAGTGCTTGACGTGTGCAAAGGTCAAGGCTGAACATCAAAGGCCATCAGGACTATTAGTACAACTAGCAATGCCCGAGTGGAAGTGGGATAATATCACGATAGATTTTATCACCAAGCTTCCTAAGTCGTCACATGGTTTTGACACCATCTGGGTAATTATGGACCGACTTACAAAATCTGCCCACTTCTTGCCAATAAGGGAGAATGACCCATTGGACAAATTGGCAGGTGTACCTGACAGGATGTAGCAAGGACACGGAATACCTGTTTCAATCATCTGTGATATGATGGAGGTGCACATCAATTTTTTGAATCATTTTAGAATGCTTTTTGTGTTACAGATCTGAGTATGAGCACCGCGTATCATTCAGAAATCGACGGTCAGAGCAAGAGGACTATTCAAACTCTCGAGGACATGCTACGTGCTTGCGTGATCGATTTTGGAAAAGGCTGGGTTAAGCATTTGCCATTAGCCGAATTTTCGTATAACAACAGTTATCACGCTAGTATAAAGGCCGCACCTTATGAGGCACTTTATGGCCGAAAATGTCAATCACCTGTGTGTTGGGCCGAAGTTGGAGAAGCTCAACTTATTGGTTCAAAAATAATCCAGGAAACAACGGAAAAGATCGTCCTGATCAAGCAGAGAATTCAAGCTGCTCAGGATCGACAGAAGAGCTATGCTGATTTGAAGCGTAAGCCGATGGAGTTCGAAGTTAGGGATAGGGTTATACTCAAGGTCTCACCTTAGAAAGGGGTTGTATGATTCGGTAAGCGGGGCAAGTTGAACCTGAGATATGTCGGATCTTTCAAGGTGTTAGCCAAGGTTAGGAAGGTTGCCTACAGTCTAGAACTTCCTCAAGAGTTGAGCAGGGTTCACCATACTTTCCATGTGTCTAATCTGAAGAAATGTTACGCTGACAAACCATTAGTCAAGCCGTTGGAAAGAATTCACGTTGATGATAAGCTCCAGTTTGTGGAAGAGCTCGTTGAAATCATAGAACAGGAGATCAAACGATTAAAGCAAAGTTGGATACCATTGGTTAAGGTTTGCTGGAACTCTAGGAGAGGTCCTGAGTTCACCTGGGAACGGGAAGATTCATTCAAACAGAAATACCCACAACTTTTCACAAATCGGGCTTCGGCATCCACTACAAGGTCTTAAGCTTTAAGGACAAAGCTCTTTTAACGGGTGAAGACTGTAACATTTCTCAATTTCATGTCATTTTACGAATTTATTATTCTTTACTATTTATTTTAGTCCAATACGCGTTTACTTTTAATTTAACTCTTAAGCTAAATCGCGTAGACTAGAAATAATCATTTAACGTAAACGGACACCAAATAAATTAAGGTTTACGTCAAGCAAGTGTTAGGTAGAAGATAATTATTGACTTTGCGCGTTTTATATTTTTATTGGTCACGTAATAGACTTACGTTTCGTAATAAAATACCTCTAGACACGCCTCAGAAATACCTAGGCTTACCTAGACTCAAACCAATACCCACTTTTAATCCTTAAACACAAAATTTATTAAAATCTTATGTTAATAACCTATTAGGGCCGAATGTGGGGAACATAAGCCAACTAGCCAATCTTGTTTTATCTCCTAAGTACATGTACAATCCTAAGTAATTAAAGAAGGTACTAATTGTCCCTAATAACTTAATACCCATTGTGTAATAACCACTTTGGATCCCTCCTTTGCCCTTGGATAACCACGACCACATACACCTACATATACACTAAGATTATCAAAATCCTAGGAAATCTTGTACCACGATCTAATGTACTAGGGAGGTAATAGCAAAACCATTTGAGCTTAACTAGAAAACATAAAACCACCCAATAGGGCACGATTTGGTTTGGATTAAAGAATTAGGAAACTAACTAATCCTAAAGCCTATAAATACTCACTTACACTTGACACTTAACATTTTTCTTACAACTTCTAAACACACAAACACTCTCAAGCAAGCCACCATTGTTTTCTTTCTTGTTTCGGGTCATAAGCTGCAACAAACACCCTCACAATCTTATTCGGACATACAATTAGTGCTAGAGTCTTCAAACAAAATCATAAGAGGGTACACGAGCCAAGACTTGGGTATTTGATAAGCTTTTAAGCTTGGGTTTATTATACTATCGTGTATAATACATTGGGTTGTCATTTCTACGCGTCCAAACTCGAAACCAAGACTCTAGGACTCTTGTAAGTTGCATTCTAAGCTTATCATACTCATATCATACGTATTTCCTTAGTTGCTAGTTAATTTGGCCATGATTAGTTTGTAAATAACAAACTAACGTGAACTCGTATATGCATAATGAAAAGCATACATGTTATACGCATGTACATATATATATTGTTGCTTGTGTGGTAAACTAGAAGCCATAAGGCACATAACAAAGGTCTCGTGTATAAACTAGAACGTTTAAACACGACATGCACACGTAAAGTTTTAGCCGAGAGGCTTGGTAACAAGTTTGGTAAACGCAATCATAGACATGCCACGTAACATAATACTTAACAACTCGTTTGCTCGATAAAGATGTATACGCTAAGATTTATTCAATCTAGATTACTTGGAATGGATTGAGAGGGGTTAACAAAACCCTAACGAGCCACTATCAGGCCTAACGAGCCACTATCGGGCCCAATAGTCTGTTAGTTGGGGGCCATAGCTTATTATTAAGCTCACTTGAGCTTATTAAGGGCTTAAATAACTAATGGACCTTCAGTGAACAAGCCCAAATGCTTAGAAGGTTTATCGGGTTCTTATTGGGCCCCAAAAGCCCATTAACGAGCTTATTGGCTTATAAATAAGCCGAGCAATAAAAACAGACCCACAAGTGCTTATTTAGACTAGAAAATAAGTTAGATCACATTATAAAGCCTTAATAAACCTTTTGAAAACTTTCAGGTTAGAGTTATTGGGCAAAAAGCCCAATAAGCTTGAATAAGCTCACCTGAGCTTATTTTTTTCAGCTTAACAGTTTTGTATAAACTTATATAAACCAAATGAGTGCTTATGTGCTTTTAAAATCATAAATGGACCTTTAATTTGCTTAATGGGCCTTAACGGACCCAAAAAGTCCAAGAAGCTCAAAATAAGCTCACCGAGCTTATTTACAAGTGAAACAGCTTATCTAACGTTTGCAACACTTATTGGAAGCTAAAATTATGCACCACACTAATTGAAAACCCTTAATGGGCCTCGAAAGGCCTACCGGGTTTGGTTATTGGGCCGAAGGCCCAACAGACGCAAAATAAGCTCATCCGAGCTTATTTATAAGGCAAACAGTTCTTGTAGCTTAATTGAGCTTAATGAAAACGTTTGTTACTATTAAAATTCCTTTTAGACCTCTAAAAAGCCTAAACGCTCCTTATTGTGCCAAAAAGCCCAATAAGCTTATCCGAGCTTATGAATAAGCCAACACAGTTAGATTTGCTTATAGGGACTTAATGAAACCTTTTATCACTTGTTAAATCTTAATTGGACTTAAAAATGCAACTTTTACAAGTTAGGGGACTAAAAGTGTAAAACTAGAAACTTGAGGGTTAAAACAGCCAAAAACTATTTTTATAAAGTCTAGGGGTTGTTTCTGTTAATTTTGAAACTTGAGGGACTATTTGAAAGTACAAGGACCAAAAGTGTACTTTTCTTAAGTTAAAGGACTAAAGGTGTAAATGTTGAAACCTAAGGGTTTAAAATGTAAATATAATATTTCATAAACATAGGGACTGTTTTTGTAAACATAGAAAACCTAAGGGTATTTTATGAACAAAAGTGATTTTAATAAGCACTTAACATATCGGACTAGTTATATCGGATATTATACAAATTAAAACACGACTTAATAAAATATGTATATTTATTAATAACGTTTATACATATACTTGAACGTGTGAAATCGTATACCTCCCCAAGAGCCATCAAGTAAGGACAAATACAATAAAAATGAGCACCACCACACAAGTGATAACAATATATATAAACTAGCAATTTATTATAGTTTATGCATTAAGTCGTTAGCCTAAACTTGTAGACTAAGACTGGTCGTATTTACTTAGGTATTTGACGGTGTGATTCATTTGCCATACTTGGATATATTTATCATTCACAGAGGACTACCTACTCAGGTGAGTTCATAGCCCCATACTTTATATTTATTTAAATAATTTACATCTTTGGGGGTGAGAACATGCTTTGTTTTACAAATTAGACGCAAGTGTACATTTTATACTATGATTACGTGTTCGCCTAAGTAGCAATAACCCACTAAGCTCTTTATCATGAACTGTCAATTACTAGATTGTGAGCGCGAATGTTATAAATAGATCTATTTGAGATTGACATCCCCGTTTGGGTGAGTAGCGCTCACTGTGCCGGTTTGGCCAGACAACAAACGTAAACCATGTCGGATTTGGGATGTTGCGGGTTAGAACATCATTCACGGGCAAATGTTGGCAATTTATTGCATTCATACATGTCGAGCTTCAGTGTCATTAGCTTAGGAAAACGTAATTACTTTTTATGATGTTTGCATCTGTTGCTAAATCATACACTTGGAAATCTTGCGGTCCTTCAATTGATTTACATAATCCTATGAATTCACCAACTTTATGTTGACGTTTTAAGCATGTTTTTCTCAGGTCAATAAGGCACGAGTTGCCAAGATACATTGGGGGTCACTCTTTGGAGAGTCAGTACTAAAGATTTGGGGCGTATTACATTTTGTGAACATTTGTTATAAACCGAAATCTTTACTTATATTGTCGAACAATTTGAAGCCATGAGCTTATGTAATGAACAAGTATTTTGTTAATCCAATGTATCTTTTTTTTAAAATGACACGTTTAGTAGTCGTTCTCATATCTTGTGCTATTGATCTATGAAGGAACGCCCTCGGATATTCAATATTCCGCTGCTACCCAGATTTTGAGGTGTTACATGAGTAAGAATATGTTTCAACTTGGATATTTGGATACCATGAAATCTAGATCTAAAGAGGTATTTGTGGAAACTTAGATCTTTTTGTTACAATCTTAGGGCTTTCTTAGATATTTTGATATAGTTAATTTCAAGTGTGGCGTGTGGTGGTTTGATGGCGAGTGTCGCAGCTGTCGTTGCCAGAAGTGTCTATTCATGACCCACCTTTCTGAAGGAGACAAAGTGAAAAAGATGAGTTCTAGTATGTGTGTTTAGATATAGGTTTAGCATAAGTGATGATGTGTATCATGTTATTATATGTAGATATCCATGTAAGCAATAAATTTAAATATATATTGGGTGGTAGTTGATTTTACCTGATAACCCGGTAGCCGGTTACCATGTTTACTATATTGTTACAAATTGGAAAGTTTCGTTTACTAGACTGGTAATAAAATAAGTTGGTTTACTAGATGTGTATATTTTGGAAAGTACGTTTCTAATAAATGGACTTAACCCTTCTATCAAACAGACACGGGCTCAAACCAAACTCAAAACTGAATCTTTGCAAGAAAAACTTAATGATAAGATTTATGAACATTCAAAATTAAGAGCCCAATTACAAGCCAAGTTTTCTGAGCAAAAACTTACCTTGGAAGGTACGAGTGCGAATACTAAGGTTGCAAAACCTTCAACCTTGGGAATGAAACTTTATTCTGTAACTCTTTTTCCAAAACTTAGTTTTTTCCCAAGGTTGTTGAGAAAAATAATTTGACAAAACCAATCACTTCACACTCGGTACCAGATTTAAAAGAAACAAAAGTTGTGAAAAACAAAAAAGTGATAGCCCCATGAATGATTCAAATTAATCCTTTTTAGCACTATAGGGTAGACAACTTTGAACCTAACAAACAAGTAAAAGCAAACGTTAGGACAAAACCAAACACTACTTCACAACCTCATGTCATCAACAAGAAAGAGATGAATTCTAACATAAATGGTTTGTCTTCTACAGGAGTCATTAAGCACTACTAGGAGTAGAAGGCCATAAATTAGGAGCAATACAAAGAATGACAAGGTCCCCTCTACGGTTAAGAGTAGTTAGATCAAGAATAAAGAAGTGAACGTAGAAGAACACCATAGGAACTTACCGTTTTTCAATCATCAGAAACATATGTCATCTGAATGTAATAACATTAAGCTTTCTATTCAGAATGATAAATCTGAAGTTATTTGTGCTACATGCAAGAAATGTTTGAATACTGCTAATCATGATGTATGTGTTTTAAATTTTTTGAATGGCATGAACTCTCATGGTAAAAACATAATGCTATTGTTTCAAACATTGCAAATCAAAAGAAACATAGAGAAAATGTCAAGAAAACTAAGAAGTTAGGTTCTAAAGAAAGTCTTGCTTCACCCAGGCCTAGCAAACCTAGAACTCGCTTTAGGTGGTTACCTACTAGAAGAAATTTTGACCTTAGTGGAAAATTGCTTGGCCACAGTGACACTACAATTAAAAATGAAATATCTCCGTATGATAATGCAAGTAATTCTAGCCCTCAAGAACCTACAAATAATCGATTTCCAAAATCTACTTCTTTTCTTAGCAAGTTATTGAAATTTGTTTATAGTGTGTCGAATCAGGTTGTTCCAAGCATATGATCGAGAATCTGAAGTTGCTCATCAACTTCGTCTGGAAGTTTATAGGAACTATACGCTTTGGTAATGATCACGTTGCAGCAATTCTGGGTTACGGCGATCTTCATTAGGGAAACATTTTGATAACATGGTTTATTTCGTTGAGGGTTTGGGACACAATCTGTTCTCGGTTGGGCAGTTTTTTGATTCAGATTTAGAGGTTGCATTCAGAAGGAACACATGCTTTGTCGGAAATCTAAATGGAGTTGATTTGTTGAAAGGAAATCGTTCTACCAATCTTTACACCATCAATCTCCATGAAATGACCTCTTCATCTCCCATTTGTCTTATGATTGGTGCTACATTAACCAAATATTGGTTATGGCATCAACGATTATCCTACCTCGGTTTTAACATCATAAACACTCTTGCAAAATACAATCTCATCATCGGTCTTCCAAAATTCACATATAAGAAAGATCATCTTTATCCATTATGTGAGCAGGAAAAAAGCTAGAATAAACCTTACAAACCAAAACCTGTTCCAAATTCACATAATAGGCTACACCTTCTTCATATGGATTTGCATGGTCTAATAAAAGTCGAAAGCATCAATGGGAAATGGTACATTCTAGTGATTGTGGATGGCTACTCTTGTTACATATGGGTTTACTTTCTCAGATCAAAAGACTAAGCACCAGGAGTAATTATAAAGTTTCTAAAACAAGTCCTGCTTCTATTATAAGCTCCAATTATAATTGTAAGAACCAACAACGAAATATAATTCATAAATCAAGTGCTTAATGCTTACTTTGAAGATGTTGGCATTACTCACCAAACTTCTATCATCAAAACTCCTCAGCAAAACGGGGTAGTTAAACGAATAAATCGAACGTCAGTAGAAGTTGCTCGAACAATGTTGATATTTTCTAGTGCTTCGTTATTCTTATGGGCAAATTTTGTAGCTACTGTGTGGTATACTCAAAACTGATCCCTAATCCATACAAGATTCAACAAAACACCGTACGAGCTTATTACAATATAAAACTAGATATTTCATTTCTACATATATTTGGGGCTCTTTGTTATCCAAAAAATGACCGTGAGGATATTGGGAAGCTTGCTGCTAAAGGTGATATAGGCTTTTTCATTGGTTATTCTTATACTTCTTTTACTTACAGAGTTTACAACTGTAGGACAAAGAAGGTCATGGAGACGATGAATGTCATTTTTGATGAGCTTTCTGCAATGGCTTTTGAACAACGTAGTTCAAAACCCGAGCTTCAAACATCAGTTCAAGACTCAATCTTACTTGTGCTCCGTCAACAACGACACCGAACAAACCAACTAAACCTGATTTGGAACTCTTGTTCGAGTTAATATATGATGATTACATGGGTGGCCAACCATCGAGTGTTGCAAGAACTGCTACCGCTGCACCAGCAACTCTGAATCATTAGACACCAAATGCATCTACAACAACTACATAAATTGCACCGACACCAACAAATTCATCTATAGAGGCTCTAGCTATTCCAAACACTTTAGAGTATGTTGATGAGCTACAACAACAACAACATTTTCAGCAACAAAATGAACAACTACAACTCCAATAAGAAGTAATTGCTCATAATGCTAACAATGCACTATTCGACGATAACACGTTCATCAATCCGTTTGCTACACCATCTACAAGCTCAGTTAAATCATCTTCGAAATATGTGGATCTGTCAAACATGCATACGTTCTATCAATCGTACCAACACGAATTCTAGTGGACTAAGGATCATCCTTTGGAACAAGTGATAGGATAACCCTCAAACCAGTATTGACAATAAATCAGCTACGAACATGTGCAAAAATGTGTAACTATGCATTATCCGTGAGCACCATGGAACCAAGTAATGTCAAAGAAGCTATTACTGACGTTTGATGGATTGAAGCAATGCAAGATGAGCTTATCCAGTTCAAACGACTTGATTTATGGGAGTTAGTTCCTTATACGGAAATATCAAACCCGTTACTTTGAAATGGTTATTTAAAAACAAGCTCGATGAAGAAAACACGGTTATCAAAAACAAAGCTTATCTGGTTATAAGAGGGTACCATCAAGAGGAAGGAATAGATTTTTAAGAATCCTTCGCTTCGGTTGTTATGATTAAAGCTATCAGGATATTTTTGGCTTACGCCTCACACAAATCATTCGAGGTTTATCAAATGGACGTGAAAATAGCTTTCTTGCATGGTTCATTAAAGGAACAAGTGTACGTATGTCAACCTGAAGGTTTCATCAATGCTGATAATCCAATCCATGTCTATGAGTTAAAGAAGACGCTATATGGGTTAAAACATGCACTGAGGGCATGGTACGACGAATTGTCAAAGTTTCTCCCACATAATCACTTCACCAAAGGAACAATCGATCAAACGCTATTTACAAGATATCATGACAATGACATCTTAGTGATATAGGTTTATGCAAATGATATTATCTTTAATTCAACAAACCTTAGGTATTCTCAATTATTTGTTGATCTGATGAAAAGCCGCTTCGAAATGTCGATGATGGGGGAAATGACATTTTTTCTTGGTTTACAAGTTAACCAATCCCCCGTGGTATTTTCTTAAACCAATCCAATTATGTGCTTGCAATTCTGAAAGAAACATGGAATGGATACTTGTGATCCTATTGGTACTCCAATTGAGACTAAACAGAGCTTTATCTTGATACAAACAGGATTCCCGTAGATGCTACGAAATATCAAAGTATGATCGGTTCCCTAATGTATCTTACTTTAAGCAGACCGAACATTGTACATGCTACTTGTTTATGTGCTCGGTACCAGGCGAAGCCAACCGAGAAGCACCTCAAGGAGGTAAAAAGGATCTTTTGTTATCTCCGGGTAACCGTTAATATGGGTTTCTAGTATACGAAGGATTCTGGTTTTGAGCTGACTAGCTTCTCAGATGCAGATCACGTAGGATGTCAGGACACCTTCAAGAGTACTTCTGAAGGAATCCAATTCTTAGGAGAAAAACTGGTGAGCTGGTCTTTGAAAAAACAAGATTGTATAACGCTGTCAACCGCAGAGGCATAATATGTGTCTCTGTCTACTTGTTGTGCTCAAGTCCTTTGGATGAGAACATAGTTAATGAATTATGGCTTTCACTTTGACAAAATTTCAATCTATTGTGATTCAAAGTTAGTCATAGTCATATCTTGCAACCCGGTTCAATACTCGAGAAATAAAAAACATCGCAGTCCGCTGCCATTTCATCAAGGAGCACGTGAAAATCGATTGAACTGTATATTGTCAATACCGACTACCAATTGGCTCGTCGCCTTGGTATGTGTAGTTTATCTCCACAAAGCTTGAACGTGTTGCAAAATATAAGTAACACTTTGTATATATTTTATCATGAAAACAAAAATACAAAAATAAAAAATCTATACAAGCAAAATACAAAAATATAAAATCCATAAAAGCATAATACAAAAATATAAAATCCATAAAAGCAAAATACAAAATTAAAAATATTCAAAAATACCAAAACTCATCTTCTTCGACATGTCTTTCGCAATCGATAATATTTACGTCCCTATAAATGTCTTTCAAAAATGACACGGGAATGCAAATAAAGTTCGAGCGAGAGTTACTAAATGTTTTAAAACACGTCGTTTCTCAAATTATCTATGAATTCTAAGTAAATGTCAGTTTAGGACTCAGACTTCAAATAAAGGAAAATGTACATTTATGTGCATTATTCCTTAACAACGGTAAGTTCACAACTTCTCATTCATGAGCAAAGTCATACAATCATTCCAAGCTTTGAATGCTCAAGATAAGTATCTAAGAAAAGATTTTTGATGTTTACGGTTCATGTTTCATGTAACATCTTTTCTTGTTGAGCACAACTTTTTAAGATATTTTTAAAAGATATATTTAAAATCTTTCAATAATTGTGTGCTCAACAAAGTCTCTTCTCCAAGTTTTTCACTTCAATCTATTTTTGAGGGGGAGTATAAATATTTAAGAAAAAGAAAACCTAAGTTTCACTTGTCATGTAACATCATTTTCCCCATGCGCTTCATTTTACAAGCGAGTTAACATACACTAACTTGTATTTAATTCACTTGTATAATCACAAATTTAAAAAACACATGCAATTTTTGAGGGGGATTGTGAATGAAATGTGATCAATAATTGCTCAAATCAAATAAGATCTTTAAGAATAAGTGCGTTATTGACCTCTCATGTGTAAAATTCTTTCAAAATATGATGCACATGTGTAGGGGGAGCTTTTTGGTGAAATAAAAAGCTCTCAAGGTGTATTCAAATGATTTCTTAAACACCTTGTTTGCTTTTTCAATAGTTTTCATGGCTTCGATCGTAATACCAAATGACCGACAACTGACGAATACCAATGAGATATAAGGCAGTTAAAGTAGGTAGTGTTTCATGATCCAGCCAAAACCGAAAAGGATCTACCCAGGGACACTCCCGTAGATAGAATACAAGTCCTTAGGAAAAGATCTTTATAAAGGAGTAAAACTGAGAACGGGACAAAATGTTATCCAATATATGAGTTATCACCAGAACAAACCCAACATGGTAATAACGAGGACGTTTTGGTTAACATTAAAGGGGTTGAAGAATGAAAAAGAAAAGTTATGTAAGAGTGAAAGGAAATGACCCCTCCATACACTATATAGAAACTAGGTCAATGCATAATCTATCAGAAATCATAAAGTTGATTATGATATTATAGACAAGTCATCATAGACCCTGTGATGCGGTGTACAACCCTCCCAACTACCCAGGCTTTTCTCAAAAGAAGTTTGTTTCATTTCTCACATAGGTCAACACATTTCTATTGACTTTTTCATTTCGAGATTGTTGATATTGAAAAGGCGGCAGTCTGCTACAGCCTTTGATCACCAAATAACAAATATACACTTATAAAGTCTAGAGCCAACGAGAGCAATCAATAAATCTTATTAGGACACAATTTCATACACACTTGTTATTTACAATCAAGAACACAAGTTGTACAAGAGTCCAACACAAACACAAATAATATGTGTGAAATAATGAGAATTGACGAATACTTTAAAAATCCTAGAACTTTCAAAGTGTTCAAAAACTCTTTATCCATAAGCACCTCGAATGATTTTTCAAACTATTTTCTTTAGTATTCAAAGAACCTCATAGTTTTCTGAAGACGATCACATGTTCGATGTAAGCTTTAAAAGGGCATTCAGACATGGGAATGAAAATATAAATTGACGGATGAGTTTCTTTGGAACCTCATAGTTCAATGAAGACAACCTTGTGTTCGTATTTGTTAGCCTCACAGCGGGCATCCGGACATGAGAAACGATCGAGGGATATATATTTTAGGATATATTAAACTCTCGAGTTGGAAAACCTATTGAGTACTCATTTTACATGGCTATGAAAAGATAGGTAAGATTCTGAACTTAAAATGGTCTTCACATACACGGGGTTAATGTTACCCACAAAGTGTTTCATGAGGGAAAAGGTCTTCATTCGTGTTGTTGACTTCACGTTGACATCAACGACTCGACTGGACCAATTTTTGTTAGCATACTTAAGGCATCCTAGTTTAGGATCGACATTATATGGTGGAAATCCTGTTGAGTTATCATTAATGGCAATGATGAGATGGGTTAGTATTTTACCGATAATGGTCCTTATGGAACCGGAGGTTATTGCTGCAAAACCATTCGATGATTGATGAGACATTCATCCACATATGCGATTATTGGTAATCCTACAAGTGCATGTGAAAAGGATGAAGTCCACCTCCATTCCAGATCCATCAAGGCCACATGCATACTCATAACATAAAGACATATTCAAGGCATCAATCAAGACTTAAAGAAAGCTCTAAACATCAAAAGATACACTTTCACATCTCTGGTAGTCAAATATATCCTTCAAAGACATCAAGTATATAATTACAAGAGGATCAAGCCAAAAGATCTACATTAAGGTAGATTGTTAGCTTTCAAGTGATGTCAAAGTATGAGTATGTCAGTTAAGAAGACATTCCTGTCAAAGTATCTGATTATCTTAAGGCTAAAGACAAAGAAAATTAAGTTAAAGATCAAAGATCCAATATCACATGGCATACAAAAGAACTGTAAAGGAATTCCCACTGCTTCAAGGTTCTAAGATTTGCGACATCAACACAGTAAAGCTATATGCAAAATGACCACCCCTTAAGGGGAGATTGTTAGTCTACATTTTTATGAAGTGATGATCATTTTATGTTTACGAACCTTGTAAAAGTCAACTATAGTAGTTATGGGATTCCTAATCTAATATCGTTTATGTTTTGAGATTTATCTCACATCATTAGATGAGGTAAAGTGTTAGAGGCTCCTTACCTTATAAAAGGAGACCTCCTTCATCTTTTACAGTGTTGGTTGAAAGGCTTTAATTTTTGTAAGTTAAAGAGATAGTTTGTTTGGTTTTTCTTATTCATTCATATCAAAAGGCATCTAATTTTTTCTAGCTTATTTCTTTCTTCCACCATCTTATCTTGTGTTTATTATTGTGTGAAAACATATAAGTTTAATCCCTACAGTTTTACCTCAACACCACCCACTATCGCTACACAACACTACCGTCACAACCACATCACCTAACAAACATTGTCGTCATTACCAATCCAACCGACTGTTGTCATCACCACCATACCTACCCATCACCACCGAGGCAGTTGGTGGTGGTGGCCGAAGGTTAGTAACATAGTTTTCCTAATATCATTACTTAAATCTATAATGAGATAAGTTGTTCGTACATGTACAATCTCGTGTATTCATTTACATATCACAATAGCTCGTCATTTTATTTTGATATTTATAATCTCGTGTATATGCATGAATTTATCTATACAGATTATAATATATCTAAACAAAATATATATGTTCTTCTTATATAAAGTATATGTGTATATAATGTAAAAGGATATCTATTTATTTTATAAAATTATTAAAAAACATGAACACAAATAAGTTTACATTTAACTTCATACATAATTTATTTTAAATCTAGCAACCAAAGTTTTATTAAGTACCTTTTTGTTAGTTTTTTTTTTGCAAAATTAACACGTATGTTTTTATTTTTAACTTTTATTAGCTAATAGGAGAACCAATTTAAAATTGAGTTTACTTATTGGTTAACAAAAAACTCGACTTACACAAAATATTTTTCTCGTAATTTATAAAAATTGTTTATATAATAAGACAATTATTTAAAATAATATAGAGTTATTTTTGTAGAAACTAAAGGTACAATGCAAAATATTATTGAATTAATTAAAACAAAAAGAATACAACGAGTATTTATAAGACAAACAAAGATGAAACCCTAAAAGCTAAACGGGCCTAAACAAGTGGGCTGAGCCTATATGCCGTATTAGCTAACATTTTTTTCATTAATATTTATTTATTTATTATAAAACCCTAGAAATATAAGGACTTCAGGTCATTATTAATGTTTTACCCGCGACCCGATCCAGTACCATCCGAACCCAACTTTATTGATATCATCTCCCACTCTCTCTCGCTCTTCCATCTATCTCTTCTCTCTCTATCTTCTCTCTCTATTAATTTGCCACTAACAGCGTGACTAAGATTTCCACTAAACATGATTTTTTGCATGTATGCCACCTGTGGTTTACCATGGGTTAATGTGCTATATAATCTCTTGGATCTTGCATTTCATTTTTTAGGGTTTTTAGCTGTGTTTGAGAGGAATTTCTGTTGTTTAAATTGGGTAAGTTGTTAGGGTTTATTGTTTAATATTGTTGATGGTTCGTCGTTTGTTATTTAAGGTTGTTGAATGGATGCATTAATGGCTAATTGTTGCTTGGATTTATGTTCTTTTATTGTTGAATATTGTTTCTTTGTTAGTGATTGGTTTGGTTTGATTTGATATTGCTTTGGTTGTGCTAATTGTTTTTTGTTTAGTTTTGTCTAATTTAGTATTGCTGGGGTTAATACTAGTTAGGTGTAGTAGCTTTGAACAAATGAAACTTAAGCTGAAAATGACATAAGAAAAAAATGGTGTTTTAAGAGCAAGCGTTGCCAATGCTTTTGGTTTTGTAGATTGTTTGTTGATTGCATTGTTTGTTGATAGTTGTTAGAATATGTATTCATAAGCTGAAAAAAATGGTGAGTTGGTTGTTGGATTCATGTTTTAGTATGTTATGGCGTATAAGTGTGTAGTCTTTGTTCATGATGTAGTATGTTTTCAGGGTTAATTATTGGGGTATGATTAGGGTGTTTGTTTTAGCTTATGTAGTGGCGTTATGTGATGATAACCTTTTATAAGCTGAAATGAAACTTAAGTTGAAAATCACGTAAGGCATAGCGCCACTATATAAGCTGAAACAAACAGGTTTGTGTTTTAGAAAAAATGGTGTTTTAATCGTTTCAGCAAGTGTTGCAAATGATTTTGGGTTTGCAGATTTTTTAGTCTCTTTTCGTATATTTGTTTATTATCTATTTGTTTTGTTCCACATGGCTTCTAACTGTTTTTGGGTTTACTTGGTCCACTGTTTTTTAGAACTACTTTTGTTGCACATTTTGTTGTTTTAAAACTGTTTGCCTTTTAAGTTGTTATTTGGTGTGTTGGTCATTGGCGTTTGCGTCTATTTATTTGAATATGAGACGAAAGCATGGAAACGAATTTACAAATGGTGGTTTCAATGAATTTAAAAAACAAACGAGGAATATTTTGAATCATGTTGAAACTTTTGCGACATTTGACGCTCTTGATAATGTATTGAATGGTTACGGCCATGGGTGCGATATTCCATCTGTTGGTGCTCCTTTGGCAAGATGTTATAGCCGGATCACTAGATTATATCTTGATGTTTTCTGAAAGTGTTCTGAGTTTTGTGGTGTGAAATCGCAACGAGAGTGTAGTACAACTTTTAGAGGTATTTTTTTAATATCTTTGATTATTAGTTATTGTTCGCTTGGTCGTTTACGGTTGTGTTTGTTGGTTTGTTTTCCAGTGATTAATCGTACTGAGGACGCTCAGTTATATTTGGACGTGTATCGCAAGTATTCTCGGGTATCTGGCAAGGTTCCATGTATGCAGTAGGGCACGGGTTTGAGAGGCAATTCTTTTTAATTTTTTTGCTTGGTTTGACCGTTCTTTAAACTTTAGCGTTAGCTTACCACTGTGTTTTGGCATTTATATTTTTCAGGTTCATCGGCTTTTGTTGATGGCGTAGGAGACGGTTTGGAAAAGCGCAAATTGCAACCGAGTGGTAATTCTGACATTTTTGAAGCTTACTTAGCCCTATGTTCAAGTGGTGCGGGTTCACGGCGTTCAAGAAGTTTATCTCAGATTACACCCGTTTTTAACTCTAACTTGGTTCATACCGACTGTGAGTAATAGATTTGTTACTTCTTCTATGGTTTTATATGAGTTATCTCTCTTTTGGGGCTGGCTGGGTTACCGTGGCTTTTTTTTGGCAGTCAGTTCTGTATGTGGCCCTTCTGCTTCATTACTTGGTAGAAGTTTCCATGTAAATCCTAATGCTGTGATGATAACTGGTCAGTTAGATCGTGGTTCTTGATTCAATCTTTTTGTATAAGTGTTGTTTTTTTGGGAAACCCGTCTTAATTTTTTTACCGGTTTCTATTTTTCAGTTGATTCTCAACATAGTTATCATGTTTCTCGAGATGGTGAAAATACACAAGAAAATTGTCAACTCAGGTCTACAATAGGTAAATGAATTATTGATTATTGGTTACATGGTTTTGCCTGTGTTTTTTTTTCTTTTTTTACTTCTTTTGAATTAATTTTTTTACTGTCTTTTTTTAACATAGGTGTGAGTAATAATGGATCTTCTGCTTCACGCCGAGATAGAAATGTGCAAGTCCGTCCCCATCTGAATTCAGCGGTTGGCGTGCGAAGTACTTCCAGGAGAACCAGCCATCGTGTTCTGACAAGTGGTAGCACAGTTGATAGCAACTCCGTTGCGAGTGCAGGTAAATTTTTTCTTTACATGTTATAATGTTTGTGTGGTATAGAGATAAACACTTATTGCGAATATTATGTGTCTTAAATTTATTTTGAAGTGTATGTTTACATGGTTTTTGTAGGGACCTCATATACGTATAGTGATTTGGGAGACTATGATCGGCGCTGCGGTTATTGTGGGGCTTCTTTTTGGTATGTTGAACGTTTGAAAGGGCATTCACACAATCAGACTCCTGAATATCATCTATGATGTGGAGGTGGTAGAATTCAGATGCAGCCACCGGGTGAACCACCTGAGTATATCAAAAGTCTGTTTCAAAATAAGCATTTTATGGAAAATATTTGTTCTTATAATCAAATGTTCGCAATGACGTCTTTTGGGGCAAAGATTGACGAGTCTATTAACGTTGGGCGAGGGCCGTATGCCTTTAAAGTCTCTGGTCAGATCTATCATTGGATAGGGTCGTTATGTCCACCTGCAGGAGAGTCGCCCAGGTTTTTACAACTATACATTTATGACACTGACAACGAGGTTCAAAATATGATGCATCATTTTGGAGGAATAGATATCAGTCAGTTAGAGCCTAGGATAGTTGAAGTTCTTATTTACTTTTTAGATGCTCATAATGAGTTGATGCAGCTTTTTCGAACAGCAAGAGACAAATGCAGAGAACTAGACATTATAGAATTCAAAATACGGCTTTACAACGCTGAAGGTGCTAAGGGTTATGAGCTTCCAACTTCAAATACTCTTGGAGCAATGGTTTTCGAAAATGGTATTTCAGACAACGCGGAATTTGATGTCATTATTCAACATAAAGATGGCCCGCCACAAAGGGTGAACAAACTGCACCCTTCATATATGTCACTCCAGTTTCCACTTCTTTTCATCTACGGTCAGCCAGGGTATCACACAGAGCTAACGCTAAAATCAACTAATGGTGTTGGTAGGGGAAAAAGGGTCACGATGCTTGCTTACTACAGATACCAGCTTTATTTTAGATTGCAGCAATACGACCTTCTTTTTAGAGGAGGTAGACTGTTCCAACAGTACGTTGTTGGTGTGTTCTGTGCTGTTGAACATAATCGGATAGACTACATAAGAAAAAACAAAATGATATTCGAAGTGACTACTTATTGGGGTTGTATGATGCAATTTCTCGAGGAGAGCGAGATGGTTATGAAGTTGGAGGAAGAATTATCCTTCCTATGTCTTTTACAGGCGGTCCGCGATACATGTATGCTCATTATTTAGATGCTCTTACTATTTGCTGGAAGTTAGGAAATCCACAGTTTTTCATCACATTCACATGTAATGTAAACTGGCCGGAGATCAAAAGGTTCATGTCTGAGTATCCACATTTGACTGCTTCTGATAGAGCAGATGTTGTGTGTCGGGTGTTTGAGCAAAAGATTCAAGCTTTGATTGCCTTCCTCAAAGAAGAACGTATATTTGGAGATGTAACTGGAGGTAGAATACTTTACATTTTAGTTTGACATTGTAATTTTATATATGTTTGGTTATTAACCTTTATTGATTTTGGATCTTGTATTACAGTGCTCTATACAGTCGAATTCCAAAAAAGAGGATTACCACGCTGCGACACTTTGCTTTGGGTGGATTCAGCAAGTAGAATAAGAATTGCTGAAGATGTTGATCGGTTTATTTCAGCTGAGTTACCAGATCCAAGAATAGATCCAGAAGGATATAACGTTGTTTCAGAGCTGATGATGCATGGTACCTGTGGAGATGTTAGCTTGAAAGCTCCGTGTATGAAAGGTGACAAGTGTAGCAAGAAGTTTCCTAAAAAAATCAATCAGAAGACCTTCTTTAATGAAAATGGTCATGTGCGCTATCGGAGAAGAGACACAAATGTATCTGCTACAAGAAACGAATTTTAGCTGGATAATAGCTATGTTGTTCCGTACAACCGTGATCTGCTTCTAGCATTTCGAGCTCATATCAATGTGGAATATTGTGGATGGAGTATGCTTATAAAGTATCTGTTCAAGTACATATCGAAAGGTACAGACAGAGTATTTGCACGTGTGTCTAGGCCAATTGGCGAATCATCCACCGCAACAACACCTTCGCGACAGGTGATAGATGAAATTCAGAATTATGTTGAAGGTCATTTCATATGTGCTCATGAGGCGTATTGTAGAATCTTGAAGTTTGATATACATCGTCGCGAACCAGATGTACAAATATTAGCGGTGCATTTGGAAGACATGCAACGAATCACTTTTAGAGATCAAGACAGGTTAAAATCAGTGATTGATTTACCTGGAAAGAAAAGCACAACATTAACCTAGTGGTTTGCTTTTAACAAAGCTAATGAAGTGGGGAGGCATTTATCATATTTAGAGTTCCCATCAGAATTTGTGTGGTATTCTGATAGGAAAAGTTGGTCACCACGGAAAAATAGCAAATCATCTATTGGACGGCTCGTGTATGTACATCCAACTTCAGACGAATTATTCTTTTTAAGAATGTTACTATGTCATCAAAAAGGCTGCATGGATTTCTGGGAAGTACAAACTGTCAACGGCGTTTTTTATCCGACTTAGAGAGCTGTGTGCCAAGCATTGGGTCTACTCGATGATGACAAGGAATAGGAGATTGCATTTGAGGAGGCGTGTGGGTCTACAACACTAGAAGAGCTGCGGTTTCTTGTTTCCCACATACTCCTTTACTGTGACATGGCAGATCCATCCAGACTTTGGAGAAAGTATTGGAAAGAGATGAGTTATGATATACCAAAAAAGTGTTTGAAAAAGTACAAATTCTTGATTATCATCTCAATGATGATTTGTTGCAAGTCTATACACTGTATGAAATAGAGATTATTCTAAGAAACTGTGGTAAATCATTACACGCATTTGGTCTTCCACCACCTCCTCAAGATCTACTGGCTCAACTAGCTAATAGACTCCTGATGGAAGAAAGAAATTATAATTAGGAAGAATTAGCTCAACTAAAGGACGAGTCAGTTCCGTTATTAAACGTTGAGCAAAGATAGATATATGATCTTATTATAAATGCTGATACAAATAAAATGGCAGGAGCTTATATTTGTTTATGGCCATGGTAGAACTGGCAAAACATTTCTCTGGAAAACCATCATTAGTATCCTACGTTCTGAAGGAAAGATTGTATTGGCAGTCGCATCCTCAGGTATTGCTTCTTTACTTCTACCATCGGGTCGTACCACACATTCCAGATTCAAACTCCCTCTTGAATTAATAAATAAATCTCTTTGTAGAACTACAAAGAACACTCAGATAGGAAAGTTATTAGCGGACACCGATCTTATAATCTAGGACGAAGCCCCTATGAACGATCGCCGCTATTTTGAAGAATTAGATAGAAGCCTCAGAGATATCGTTGATAAACCATCTTCTTTATTAGGCGGAAAGTCAGTTCTCTTAGGAGGTGACTTCCGCCAAACACTCCCGGTTAAAAAAGGTGCATCAAAGATAAAGGTGATATCATCTTGCATGTCTGAATTTGCATTATGGCCATCTTTCAAAGTCTTCATGTTAAAACACAACATAAGGCTTGCAAGACCAGACATCAGTTTAGAAGAACGTAGTCTGGTAAACTCCTTTGCGTCTTGGTTACTTGATGTTGGTGACGGGAAAATTTGTGAACCAGCAGACGAGGATCCTGAAAATACATCTTGGTTTCACATTCCTCCTGCATATTGTTTTACCCCTAATAAAGAAGGTCTGTCAAAACTGATTGACTTCATCTATGATCAGAGTACTCTTCACACACCCTCAGCAACAACTCTCCAACAAAAAGCAATTGTATGTCCTAAAAATGAAACCGCGGACATCATCAACTCAAAAGTTCTAGCCATGGTGCCTGGTGAAAGCACAATTTACATGAGACAAGATGAAGCAACACCAACTGAAAATGATGGAGCTGTGTTAATCCCAAGCCTTGATCGATTCTTTACCTTGTAAAGAGTATGTTACCTTGGATGAATCCAAAATAACAATGGTTGAGACTT
>BQNB010040670.1:2373-34471 GCA_026074375.1 Tanacetum coccineum
AAAGGAGGTCTAGGGTGAATAGTTTTAGTATCCATCCATAGAATAGAATAGCAGACTTCTCAATGAGAGTCTAGCAAAAGCGTATGTGTGTACACGTTTAGTAGTAGTAGTAGTTAGTATATTAGATAGTGATTGTAGTCTTATTTATTCTGATCAAATATAATGAAGGCTTCAATGTTTAGTAGTTAAACCTTGTTGAATAGCATTATTGTTCTTATTATTCCGCTACGTATTAATGTTATTCGTAAAACTAATCCTAGATGGGCTGATCGATTCTCAACTAGGGTATAATAACAATGATCAAAACACAGCGGAATCATAATTAAGAACAAGATCAAAGTTACTAATAAGGTTTTCTTTATTGAACATAATAAAGAACTAACTACTACTACTACACTACACACGCTCTATGCATTTCTCAGACTCTCATTGGAGAAGTCTGCTATCAATGAATGCCTGTAACCTAGACGCCTACCCTCTTTATATAATAGAGGGAGGTTACAAACCCTAGCTTACTATCAAAGCTAACTAACTATTACATATTAGGTCCTTCATTGTTTCTTCTTTCTTCATTTCGTCTAATAGGTTTTGTAATCTTCAAATCTGTAATCCCAACAATCTTCCCCTATTTGATATTACAAAACAACCTGCATGAAGAAACAATGCTAAAACATGTCATCACAATAATAAGCTGCACATCATAAATCTTCTTCCCCTTTTTGTAATCATCCAATAGGGGTCTTGTGCAACTCGTAAACGCTTCCCCTCAAGTGATGCATGTAGATGGTTAAGTATTTTTGAACAATAAGCTTCCCCTTAAAAGTATACTAACCATCTGCTTGAATCATGAACTCAGTAGCATAGATCATCTCTTCCTTCAGTGAAAAAGACATGCTTATTACAATATCTTGTAAGAAAATGTCTTTGTATAATTCTTGTAATCAATATATGCATGGCGATTACATGCAATGGCCGATAGTCTCGGTGAGCTCAGACGGATCAACCAGAAACCACTCAATGCTTATGATCATTCGAATTTTGTGATGATCATATCATGAACTGTATGGTATCATATGCCCCCCAAAATATTTGTAAAGAGCGCGTAACTGTTCCAATCAAGAATTATATCAAGGACTGAATCTCCAAAATGAACTATACACGACATCATTGTTCAAGACCCAAGGGCGTATGAGGACCAATATCGAACAATACTAGCAGCATAAACAAGCAAAATCGGACAAGGCTAGCAGAAGAAACCGTAAACAGACCAGTAGGAACCATAAAGCCTACCAGCAGGAACCGATTAAGCAACCAGAAGGAACTTATAGCGACCAGCAGAAACCGAGACCAATAATCAGTAGGAACATAATGAAACCAGCAAGAACCAAGAGACCAGTAGGAATTACCGAGTGTGACCAGTATTAACTTCGAAGACAGAATCACACACGAGCAGTATTAATCTCCCATACTAGTAGCATCTCATAACAGCATAAAATTTTGAATTTAAATCAAACAATTTTATCCACAACAAAACAGCTCACCAAGTCAAACAGATATACGTGAATAACATATTATCCCTAAAAATCAGGAACAAACTTTCAAAAGGTCACGCTTCACATATAATATCAAAAAGAATCCAACAAATACATGCTGTTAAAACCCACATCTGCTGTTTGACCATACCGACCCCACATCAGTTAAAACCCACGTCTGCTATTTCATCTTTATTTGCCCCATAATTCAAACGCAGCACTCAACATTGCAAGTGGTAATATACAGTTTCATTTATCAAAACACTATTAGCCAACACTTAAACGTGTACACACAAAATGAAATTTATATATAGTACCTCCTGTCGTTTTCATAGTACTCGGATGAACCCAAAAATCAAGCAAACAACATTGTTTATGTCCAATAATCATGCATCCATATTCCAACAATCACACGCAATCAAATTTTGTGGGACCTGTTGCTTCCAAAATCCACACGATGATTGAAAGTACGTCCAATATAAAATAAGTATTTAATTCACATACCAGAATTAACGCACTCATTTGTTGACCATCATGAGTCAAACTTCGTAGTTTCTGTTTTGAAAACGTGACTCGCTCAGCCAGCGAATCATAAAGCTCCACCTGACAATACCCTTTTGATTGTTTGCAATAGATAACGACAACGGTGATAATATTAATTCCACACGACACAAATCTTCATTCAAATTCATCTCATGGCCCAACGCAAGCAATAAATGACAACGAATCTTCACATCGATCATGTTTCATTACTTCTTTTAAATTGCTTTGTCAATTAGTGGGACATCACCTCTCGTCACATTGCTGCTGTTTGTTGATGCTGCTTCATCATTATCATACGATCTGCTGCCATACACGAATTAGGGTTCGGGGAGAAACCCTGCTGCCTTTTAATAATAATAACAGAAAAATAAATTACACAGGAAAACCTTATTAAACCCTAGATCGAGAGCCACGAGGCTCTGATACCACTTGTAGAATCCAAGATCTGGACTCAACTAGGGTATAATAACAATGATCAACACACAGCGGAATAATAATTGAGAACAAGATCAAAGTTACTAATAAGGTTTTCTTCATTAATCATTAACAAAGAAACTAGCTAACTATTAACTAATAACCTAGGCGCCTTATAAGGCTTGACGCCTAGTTAACACACACACCTCTTTGATCTACATTGTTACTGGAACTGGTGAGTGCTAACCTAACTAAAACCCTCTTTATATAATAGAGGTGTCTAGGGTTTACAACCAAACCCTAGCTTACTATCTAAGCTAACTAAACAATTACATATTTGGTCCTTTATTGTTTCTTCTTTCTTCATTTAGTCTAATAGGTTTTGTAATCTTCAAATCTGTAAATCCCAACATTTACAGATTATCATGGCAAACCTACCTTCTAATCGTGTTGCGGATCTTCCCAAAGACGATCCGGAAGAGCAACCTAAACTCGCGCCTGAGCCCGACCATTTAAATGGATTTGCACTTTACCAAAATCCTCAACCAAAGGGTAACATGAATGGATGAATACTCGAAGATGATGAAGAAGAAAAAGAGGAAGAAGATCCAGAGATGGAAGAAGAAATAGAGGAAGAAAATGATGATGATGATGCTGAGGTCATCAACACTTATGAGGAGGCTGATCCCCTTAAACTACCACCACCAGATTCAGACACCGAGTCCGAGGATATGGCAGTTGCTCCTACTCCTGATGATCATGAGTAGGAGGCTGAGGCTGATACTATTGGTACCATCACTAGGGTACCATATTTTATGCACCCTTTCTCGAGTACCTTCTATGTGGGTAGTGGACCTTCTCGGCAGGTTTTTGCTCCTGGCCCTACAGGAAGGGATGTCAACACTCTACATCGCCAAGTCAAGGGCCTTACTCAACAAATGGTTGATCGGGCTAACACTGAACACTCAACCCTGAAAAGGCTCAGTGTAATGGATAATACTTGGCAGAATTCGACACTAATTTAAGGAGTGAAATTAAGGGTTAACATGCACTCAGGCAGAGTGTGTATACGTTGGAAGATCAATATCTAGAGTTAGTACAGGGAGACAGAGAAGAAAATAAGAAATTGAAGACGATGTTAGAATCTACTCAAAGGGATTTTGATCGCTTGTCATGGCACTACTATAGTCTAAGACAGTGGTCCTTTGAGGTTCAATGGCATCTACATCCGTTCAGACATTATCGTGAAATACCATATGTCGCACCTACTACTCTAGTAGCTCCTGTTGATCGTACTGACCCTGATGATCCTTCTACCCGTCCTACTCGCCGTCCTTGACGCGATGATCCCTATGTCATGGTTAGAGATGCTGCCGCTAGAAATGAGGGCGATAATGCTGCTACTACTAGTGACCCATAGCTGTCATAGCCACCTAGATCCCCACGTTATCATCTATAGTGTAGGATCATTGTAGTCTATTTATTTTGCTATCACTAAACTAGGCATGTCGGTTTATAGACTTAGTACTGATGATTGTAATGACTTTGGTCATGTTTTGGTAAAATAATGCAACCTTGTACTATCTTTTGTGATGGACGAAGAATTACTATCCTTTATTATCTATATGATGTGTTGTGATCTCTTTTGGGCTTTGGCTGTTTATACATGTGTGATTATTCTTTTGCCTTGGAATTGATTGCTTATACATGTTATGGTTATACCATCGTATAAATACTCATTGAGTTTCTTCATGATATGACAATGACCCAAGCCGCCATTGAGAAGCTTGTATCTGATAGGGTGGCTGCAGCACTTGCTCAGGATCGTGCTACAAGAGGAAATGCTAATGGAGCCGGCAGACCCGGAGGTAATATAGGGGGAAATGCTAGAGGCCAAGGTGGGGCACCACCTTCTCGTGAATGTACATACTCAAGTTTCATGAAATGTAACCCCACTAGTTTACATAGGAATGAAGGCGCTGTTGAGTTATGCCGTTAGTTAGAGAAAAAGGAAAGTGTTTTCAGCATCAGCGAATGTGCAGAGAGAAACAAGGTAAAGTTTGATGCGGCTACACTTCAGGGTCGAGCCCTGACATGGTGGAACTCTTAGGTCGCCACCTTAGGGCTTGAGGTGGCTAATGCAAAGTCTTGGATTGATATGAAAATAATGATGAGAGAAGAGTTTTGTCCGCCAAAAGAGATACAAAGAATAAAAGTTGAAATGTGGAACTTGAGGGTGAAAGATTCCAATATATCTGCTTATACCCAAAGGTTCAATGAATTGGTCCTGCTATGCCTAGAAATGGTTCTGAGCAAAAAGAAGAAAGTAAAGGCATACTTACATGGCTTTCCTGAAAACATTAAAGGAGAAACAACTTCTTCTAGACCTGTTGTTCTTAATGAAGCTATATGAATGGCTCATACCCTAATGGAGCAGAAGTTACAAGCCAAATCTAAAAGAATTGCTGAGAGTAACAAGAGAAAATGGGAAAGAAACAACAATCAGCGTGGCAACAACAACAATCAGGGTGGCAACAACAACAACAACAACCAGAAAAATTACCCTATTTGATTTAATACAAAACAACCTGCAGAAGAACAATGCTAAAACATGTCATCACAATAATAAGCTGCACATCATAAATCTTCTTCCCCTTTGTGTATATCTCATAATAGGGGAATCTTGTGCAACTCGTAGACGCTTCCTCTTAAGTGATGCATGTAGATGTTTAAATATTTTAGAACAATAGCTTCCATTAAATCATATTACTAACCATATGCCTTGAATACATGAACTTAGTAGCATTGATCATCTCTTCCTTTACGTAAAAAGGACATGCTTATTACAATATTTTAAGAAAATGTCTTTATATAATTCTTGTAATCAATATATGCATGGCGATTATATGCAATGGCCGATAGTCTCGGTGAGCTCAGATAGATCAACCAGAAACCACTCAATGCTTATGATCATTCGAATTTTGTGATGATCATATCATGAACTGTATGGTATCATATGCCCCCAAAATATTTTGTAAAGAGGTGTAAATGTTCCAATCAAGAATTATTATCAAGGAGGAATGAATCTCCAATTACGAAATTTACATCGGGACATCAGTTGTTCAAGACCTACAGGGCATCTGAGGACCAATAATCGAACAATTATAGCAGCATATTAACAAGCAAATCGGACAAGGTTAGCAGATAAGAAACCATATAAACAGACCGCAGTAGGAACCACAAAGCTACCAGCAGGAACTACCAGCAGGAACCTATGAACTACCAGCAATCAAAGGAACAGGGATGAAACAGCAAGAACCAAGTGACAGTAGGAATTGTCCGAGTGTGATCAAGAACAAATGAATTATGCTTACATGTACTCAGATTCAAGCCCAGCAAAGAAATTGGGAAGAATATAATTTCCTTTAAAATCTGGTCACATTCCACCAAATCACTCCATAAAGTCAGGAAAGTAATTTTGGGTAAAATATACAATCATAACAATCAGGGATTTATATTTAAAAACATATCCTTTACCAAACAAGGTTAACATCATATACTGCTTCCAATCTGTTTGAATTCAAACAATCTGCAATAATCACGTAGTAGGCCCATGTACTTACATATGACTAGCAGATCAACCATATACACACAGATGCAGCCGTCATTCATACCATACACACACATCCTTTAACAAATCCTTGTTGTGACTGTTCTTTACAAACCGCTTTTTTTTATTGTAACTACGACCACCTGCTGCTGTTTATCACACGTCCACCAGCAGATCATAAAGTAGATAACTAAAATAGCAAAAAAACAACTTATAACTCGTACAGATACTTTTTTAAGTATCCAGACGACGCCTTAAAAGTACTGATTGTCACAAAATCGTTCGCAAAATCTGTCACAATACAACATCTACTTCTCCATACGCTTTTAGCAACACATGAATTTGTCATGTTTGTCGCTAATCAGTCACATAGATGTTGCAAAATGTTATAGATCTGTCCCATATCCATCAGCGTACTTTTTCTTATGTTAGCACAAAGTTGTCGCTATTCAATGGATCCTGCGTTTTTTGAACAAAAAGGAAGTAAAATTCCATCATGATCTCGTTCACAGATGAGATCATCAAATTTTGAATCCTTCATGTGTCATTAGCTGCTGCCTTTAAAACAAAATTAGGGTTTGACATAAAAACCCTAATTGCCAAATATGCATTTTTATTAAAAGTAACGAATATTAATTTACATGAAAACCTTATCAACCCTAGATCAAGAGCCACAAGGCTCTGATACCAATTGTGAAATCCAAGATCTGGACTCAACTAGGGTATAATAACAATGATCAACACATAGCGGAATAATAATTGAGAAGAAGATCAAAGTTACAAATAAGGGTTTTTTCATTAATCATTAACAAAGAAAACTAGCTTAAAACTATTAACTAATTAAAATAGGCGTCTTATAGGCTTTACGCCTAGGTTAACACACAACACACACACCTTTGATCTACATTGTTACTGGTACTGTAAGTGCTAACCTAACTACAAATACCTGCTTTACTATATTAGGGTGGCTAGGGTTTAAAAACCAACCCTAGCTTACTATCTAAGCTTACTTAAACAATTTCATTTTGGCCCTTCATTCTTCTTATCTTTCTTCATTTTGTCTAATAGGTTTTGTAATCTTCAAATCTGTAAATCCCAACAATCTTTCCCTATTTGATATTACAAAACAACATGTATGAAGAAACAATGGTAAAACAGTCATTCACAATAATAAGCTTGCACACCATAAATCTTCTTCCCCTTTTTGTTTCTAATCATCTATAGGGGGTCTTGTGCAACTAGTAGAGCTTCCCTCAAGTGATGCAAGTAGATGGTTAAGTTATTTTTTGAACAATAAGCTTCCTTTAAAAATATTATAACCATCTGCTTGAATTATGAAACTCAGTAGCATAGATCATATCTTCTTCAGTGAAAAAGACACTGCTTATTACATATCTTGTAAGAATATTGTTTTTTGTAATAATTCTTGTAATCAATATATGCATAGGCGATTACATGTAATGGCCGATAGTATGTGTTTGAGGATCAGGACGGATCAACCAGAACCCTCAATGCTAATGATCATTCGAATTTTGTTGAATGATTCATATCATGAAATGTATGGTATTCATATGCCCCTTAAATATTTGTAAAAGAGCGCGGTAACTGTTCCAAGCAAGAATTTATCAGGCTGAATCTCCTAACGAATATAACGACATCTTATTTCAAGACCCAAGGGCGTCTGAGGAACCAATATCGAACAATATAGCAGGCATAAACAAGCAAATCGGACAAGACTAGCAGAAGAACCGTAAACAGGATGAAGGAAAACACAAAAGCCTACGCAGGAACTACAGCAGGGAAACCATGAAACTACCAGCATCAGTAGGAACATGATGGAAACCACCAAGAAAACCAAGTGGGGGAAACCCAGTAGGAATTGCGAGTGTGATCAAAAACAAATGAATTTGCTTACATGTACTAGAGTCAGCCACAACAAGAAATATGGGGTAAGAATATAATTCCTATAAATCTTGGTACATTCACATAATACTCCATTAAAGTTAGGAAGTAATTTTGTGAAAATATACAATCCATACAATCAGGGATTTATATTAAAACATATCCTTTCCCAAAACAACGGACTTTATCATCTTAACTTGCTTCCAAATTATGAATTCATAACCAATCTGCATTAATCACATAGGCCCATGTCACATACCATATGGACTAGCAGTATCCAAACCAAATACATACAGATGAGCCAGTATTCACACCTACACACACATCTTTTAAAAAATCCTGTTGCGATTTTCTTTCAAACCTCCCCCCACAACATGCTGTTTTCTTTGTTACTACGACCACCTGCTGTGTTTACACGTCACCAGCAGATCTATAGTAGTTAAACTAAAACAGCAGAAAACAAAATATAACTCGTACAAAATATTTTTTTTAAGTATCCGACGGATGCCTTAAAGTGTCAGAAAATCGTCGCAAAATCTGTCACAAAACAACATCTCCTTTCTCCCCATATGCTTTAGCAACACATGATTTGTCAGTAGTGTTCTGTCGCTAATCAGTCACATAGCTGTTGCAAAACTGTTATAGATCTGTCCCATATCCATCAGCGACACTTTTTCTGTAGCAAAGTTGTCGCTAATTCATGGATCCTGCGTTTCGAACAAGAATGAAGCATAAATACCATCATGATCACGTCACAGTGGATCATTCAATTTAGAGCCTACATGTGTCATTAAAGCTGCTGCCTTTAAAACAAATTAGGGTTTGCTAAAAAACCCTAATTCCCATTACGCCTTTTTATTAAAAATAATAGAAAAAAATATTTTACATGAAAAAACCTTTAACCATAGACCAGAGCCACGGGCTCTGTATACCAATTGTGAAAATCTAAGATCTGGACGCAACTAGGGTCATAATAACATGATCAACACACAGCCGGGAATAATATTGAGAAGCAATATCAAATTTTACTAATAAGGTTTTCTTCATTAATCATTAACAAATGAAATAGCTAACTATTTACTAATATCCTAGGGCTTATAAGGCTTGACGCCTAGTTAACAACAGCACACACCTTGATCTACCTTGTTACTAGAACTGGTGAGTGCTAACCTAACTAAAACCCGCTTATATAATAGAGGTGGCTAGGGTTTACAACCAAACCCTAGCTTACTATCTAAGCTAACTAAACAATTTCATATTTGGCCCTTCATTGTTTCTTCTTTCTTCATTTCGTCTAATAGGTTTTGTAATCTTCAAATCTGTAAATCCCAACAATCTTCCCCTATTTGATATTACAAAACAACCTGCATGAAGAAACAATGCTAAAACATGTCATACATTAATAAGTCTGCACACATAAAGCTTCTTCCCCTTTTTGTTATTCATCTAATAGGGTGTTTGTGCAAACTCGTAGTCGCTTCCCTCCAAAGTGATGCATGGAGTTGGTTAAGTATTTTTGTAAATAAGCTTCCCTTAAAAATATTATAACCATCTGCTTGAATCATGAACTCAGTAGCATAGATCATCTCTTCCTTCAGTGAAAAAGACATACTTATTACAATTTCTTGTAAGAAAATGTCTTTGTATAATTCTTGTAATCAATATATGCATGGCGATTACATGCAATGGCCGATAGTCTCGGTGAGCTCAACGGAATCAACCAGAAACACTCAATGGCTTATGATCATTCGATCTTTTGTGATGATCATATCATTGAACTGTATGGGTATTCTTATTGCCCCCTAAATATTAGTTAAAGAGAGCGTTATGTTCTAATCAAGATTTATATCAAGACTGAATCTCAAAACGGAACTATAGACGACATCATGTTCAAGAACCCAAGGGAGTCTATGTTATCAATATCGAACAATACTAGCAGCATAAACAAGCAAAAATCGGACAAGGCTAGCAGAAGATACCGTAAACAAACCAGTAGGAATCATAAAGCCTACGAGTTGGATACATACCAGCAGGAAACCATGACACTTTTTTACCCCCACCAGGCAAATACAAATTATCAACAGGAACATGATGAAACCAGCAAGAACCAAGTGACCAGTAGAAATTGCCGAGTGTGATTAGAACAAATGAATATGCTTACATGTACCCAGATTCAGCCCAGCAAGAAATATAGGAAGAATATAATTCCTATAAATCTAGTACATTCCACAAATCACTACATAAAGCCAGGAAGTCATTTTCGGAAAATATACAATCCCTAATAATCAGGGATTTATATTAAAACATATCCTTTCCCAAAACCCGACTTATCATCAATAAATATGGCTACCAAATCTGTGAATTCATAACCAATCTGCCAATTAATCAGTAAGGCCCATGTACATTACCAATTAGGACTAGCAGATCCAACCATTTACACACAGATGACAGCCATCATTCACACTACACACCATCCTTAAAACCTGTTTGCGACTTTGCTTTCAAACCTGCTGTTTTTCTTTTGAACTTCGACCCCCTGCTCATTGTATCACACGTCCACCAGCAGATCCATAAAGTAGATAAACTAAAACAGCAGAAACAAACATATAACTCGTATAGATACTTTTTTTTAAGTATCCAAATGACGCCTTAAAAATGTCACAAAATTGTCGCAAAATTTGTCACAAAACAACATCTCCTTTCTCCCATATGCTTTAGCAACACATGATTTGTCACTGTTCTGTCGCTAATCAGTCACATAGCTGTTGCAAAACTATAAAGATCTATCCCTATATCAATCAGCTACACTTTTTCTGGTAGCAAGTTGTCGCTAAATATCTTCACATCGATCATGTTTCATTACTTCTTTTAAATTGCTTTGTCAATTAGTGGGACATCACCTCTCGTCACATTGCTGCTGTTTGTTGATGCTGCTTCATCATTATCATACGATCTGCTGCCATACACGAATTAGGGTTCGGGGAGAAACCCTGCTGCCTTTTAATAATAATAACAGAAAAATAAATTACACAGGAAAACCTTATTAAACCCTAGATCGAGAGCCACGAGGCTCTGATACCAACTGTAGAATCCAAGATCTGGACTCAACTAGGGTATAATAACAATGATCAACACACAGCGGAATAATAATTGAGAACAAGATCAAAGTTACTAATAAAGTTTTCTTCATTAATCATTAACAAAGAAACTAGCTAACTATTAACTAATAACCTAGGCGCCTTATAAGGCTTGACGCCTAGTTAACACACACACCTTTAATCTACATTGTTACTGGAACTGGTGAGTGCTAACCTAACTAAAACCCTCTTTATATAATAGAGGTGGCTAGGGTTTACAACCAAACCCTAGCTTACTATCTAAGCTAACTAAACAATTACATATTTGGTCCTTCATTGTTTCTTCTTTCTTCATTTCGTCTAATAGGTTTTGTAATCTTCAAATCTGTAAATCCCAACAATAGTGAACTGCCGTACTCAACCCGATGGAATGTGCCCAAGCCTCTCGGGAAACTAAGGCCTCCTGGTCCAACAATCGTGCAGTCTCATAGTGAAACTGTCTATCCTCGGCCAATATGTCAACCCTTTGATATATCTAAGTCTGCATGTCCTAAGTGTCCTCAATTACAGCATAAATATCCTGAGTGTCCTGCTCCTGCACCGCAGCGAGCTCGGTCACCTTATCATTGACCCCTTCGAGGGTCGTCGGTGCTACCTCCTCTACATAGTCTACTGGGTCTACCTAAACATCCCTAATGCCATAGCCAACCTCCTCGGATCTCTATCGTCTGACCTCGGCATCCACAGTGCCGATAAACCCATAATCCTCTCCATGACCTCCTATAGGTCTAGGGGCAGCCATCTAACTCTCTCCCACCTCATACCTCGATGTGAGAGCAGTTAGACATAACCTCTTACGAGGTGGTAACTCAGCCTCGGAAGTGTCCTCCCTACGGTCAACTGGTGGTATGAATAGTGAGGTTGGTAATGGTGGTGGTAAATGTAGTGATGATGGTAGAGGTGGTAGGGGTGGTGAGGGAATTTGAGGTAGTGGAGATGATAGTGGAGTAAGTGGAGATGGTGGTGGAATAGGTAAGGCAAGAAGTCTCTCGACCTCCGCCTCAGATGGAAACGGTACAGGTGTTTGAGGTCTGACGGATATCCTAGCCGTGTGCCGTCTAGGTGATGGTACAGGTGTAGGTGCAGCCTCATCAGTCTTAAATGCCTATGTATCCTCAGCTGAAGGAACAGGGTCAATAACAGGTACAGCAGGAGAGTCGGCTGGAGCTAGGTGCTCCTCCTCCTCCTCGTTATCCTCCTCATCCTCAAAGGGCTCCTCATCCTCATCACCTGTGTCATCATCATCATTAGAGGGCTCATCATCCCCTCCATCAGCAGGATAATCAGCATGATCCTCCTCGGGATCCGAGTCAGCAACGTAGCCCGGAGATAAGGCTATAGGTGAATCAGCAACAGCATAAGGCTAATCCTCAACGGGAACCTCCTCATCAGATGGGGCCAAGTACTCGGGGTACTCTGGTCCCGGCACGTAATCTGGCGAGAGCGGTGCCTGCTCTAGCTCCTCAGGGCCAGACACATAGTCTGGTGATGCCGGTGCAGCCTCCGGTGAGTTAGGCTCCTGGAGTCCGAAGAAGTCCACAGCCCAAGCTAGCGGGTCTCCATGCGATGATATAGACGTATATGTAACCTCGGATGATGCCGAATCCGATGACATGACTGTATCTGTAACACTCAAATAGAGTTTACATTAGTACATATATAAGACCAATAATAATATACTTAATATATTATAAACACGTATGAGAACCATGCAGCATCTAGTATACCCAACTAATGCAACAAGTAATGTATGAATGAATGTCCCATAAAAACCCTTTTTTATGATGCAATGTTTGAAAACAATTATAGTCCAAGTAAAACATTTTGACCTGGTTCTCTATAACCTGGCTCTGATACCAATCTGTAACACCCCCAAATTAGGTCCCCCCAAATTGGGTCGCAACGGAATATGTGTCCGGGAGCGTTACTTCATAGATCAATAGCACAAGATATGAGAACGGGACATCTAAAAGAGTCGTTTGAAATATGATACATTAGATTTATTGAAATTGTTTAATACAAAAAGCAACGGCTTAAATTGTTAACATTTGATAACAGATTTTAGATCATAACATAAAATCCAAGATGTAAAGACCAAAAATCTTTAATACATGACTCCCCCAAAAGAGTAGCCCCCAATGTATCCTTAGCACCTCCGTGCCCTCATTGACATGAGTAAATATCATGCTTTAAAACGTCAACATGAAGTTGGTGAATAAATAGGCTTTATGTTATATATAATGTAGGACCGAAAAGATTCCAAGTGTATGATAATGCAACAGATGCAAACATCACAAAGTGTAATCACATTTTCCTAAGCTCATGACACTGAAGCTCGACATGTATGAATGCAATAAATTTGCCAATATAAAAAAAACAACACTTTGCCCGTGAATGTTGTTCTAAACCCATAAACATTCAAATCGGACAATGGTATTACACCGTGGTTCAACTTCGTGACACCAGTGAGGCTTACTACCCAGATGGGGATGTCATTCTAAATAATTATTTATAACCATTCGCGGCTCAATAAAAGTAAGTGACTGTTATTGATATTGGGCTCAGTAGGTTATCGCTACCCTTAGGAATACACGTAATAGAATAAAATGTAAACTTGCGTCTTAATTATAAAACAAAGCATGTTCTCACCAAAAGACTGTAAATCATTTAAATAATTTATAAAAAGCGTGGGGCTATGAACTCACCTTGTAGTAGTCCTCTGTGACTTGATAAATATATCCAGTATGGCAAAATGAATACACCGTCAAATACCTAAGTAAATACGGCCAGTTCTTAGTTATCAAGTTTGGCTAACGACTTAATGCATAACTACATAAATTGCTAGTTTATATTAATTAACTGTTATCACTTTTTTTTTTTTGTATGGTGGTGCACATGTTTATTGTTTTTTCTTTACTTGTTGGCTCTTGGGAATATGTCACGGACTATTATGCTATTAAGTATACCCGGTGTTTAAACGGATTATAACTAATATATGTATTTATTATTTCGTGTTTTGTTGTATTATAAGTATCCGTATTATACTATGACTAGTCCGAGGCAATAAGTGTTTATTAAATCACTTTAATTATATAAAATATCCTCTAGGTTTTCATATTGGCAAATAACAGTCCTTATGTTATAAAAACTAGGTTATTTACATTTTAAACCTTAGGGTTTCGTAGTTACAGCTTAGTCCTTAAACTTTAGAAAGTTACACTTTTGGTCCTTATACCTTCAAACAGTCCCTTATGTTTTAGAAGTGACAAAAATAGTCCCTAGACTTATAAAAATCAGTTTTGACAGTTTCTACCCTAAAGTTTCCATTTTGACACTTTTAGTCCCTTAACTTCTAAAAATTACATTTTAAGCCCAATTAAGTTATACACAAAGTGACAATAGGTTCTATTAGTTTCAATAAAGCTACATAAAGCTATGGCGGCTTTATAATAAGCTCGAATGAGATTATTTAGTTATTGGGCTTTTGGGCTCGTATAGGTCCAATAATGTCAATTTAAAGGTCCATATAAAGATTTTAAAAGTACCACACCCTTCATTAAGTCATTTAAGCTTAATGAAGCTGTTGAGCTTTATAATAAGCTTGGATAAGCTTATTTGAGCTTATTGGGCTCGTTAGCCCAATAACCTTAACCCAAAAGGTTTCAAAAGGGTTTATACATGATGCAACTTATTTTCCTAGTCTTGTTAAGCACTTAGGATTATATTTAAGCTGTTTTTACTATCCGGCTTATTCCATAAGCTATAAGCTCTCGAGTAATAGGCTTTTGGGCTATTATTGGAACCCGGTAAGGGTGTCTGTTAGGCTTGCCTCAATTTTGGTCTATTAGTCTTTTTAAGGTCTATAATATTCCCAATTAGCTGATAAGCTCACAACTAAGTATTCACGTTATTGTGGCTTACCGACCTCATGCTTTGGCCTATGGTAATGGGTGCTAAGCCCATTAAGGGTCCTCGGTTAGATTTCTTAATGAATATAAGGCCATTTACGTCCCATATGTTAGTAGGACCCCTTAATAAGCTCAAAGAGCTTATTAATAAGCTGTGGACCCCACAGTTATGGCCTGTTGGGCCTGTTTGGCCCAATAGTGGGTTGTTGGGTTTAATGAGCCCATTAGTGGCTCGTTAAGCTTACTAGTTGGTTTCTAGGGCTTTTAAACTTTTATTAAGCACTCGTTAAGCATTACTTAATCGTGTTTTAGCATATTAACGCATTCTATACCCATCTTAATGAGTCTCGTGTCCGAGACGTGGCTCATCAAGCTTCTACAAGCTTGTATGAGTTCGTCACACTACTAGGGTCTTGGTTACGCATGCCAACCCATTCCAAACTCGTTCTATTAAGTTCTTAGCAACCCTAATTCACATATAACATAGTGTACATTCCCTTTATGAGCAAAACCGAATCATTAATTGTTTATTATACGTGACATGTACATGTTTTCTTTCTAAAACATTTCTAAAATGTTTTACCAAGCCTTCGGCTTATATTTTACGTATGCATGTTAAGTTTAAACATCAAGGTTGTATAATAGTTCTTGTTACTTGCCACGTATGGCTTCTAGTTCAGTACACACGTCCACATATGTCGATATTACAAGACGTGTAATTATTACGAATAAGATACATTACAATGGAGTCCTAAGCTCCATAGTATCGGTGTTGAAAACTGTAGAATGAAGCAACCAAAATCGTATTATGTATTGATTGTATTTCCAATTCTAGATTAACCGATACCTTAGATATTGTTGTAAATTGTGGTGTTGTTCTCAGTACTGCTGTGACCTGAAAACAAGAAGAGATAAAAATACGGGTTTTGTTTGAGTGAGTTTGTGTGTTATAATAGTTGTAAGAAATGATCTTAAGGTTAAGAAGAACGTAGGGATCTATAGCCTTAGGCTTGGTTAACTTTCTCTAGTTCCCTTTCTAAACCAAACCATGCCCTAAGTGGTGGTTTTATGGTTTCTAGTTAGCTCAAATGGTTTTGCTAATACCTCCCTAGTACATCTCTTAATTGTTCTATGTTGTACAAGATTTAGGAAATCTTATGGTTGTGTGTGTTGTTGTTGTTGGCCGCGGGTATCAATGAGCAAAGGAAAGGATCCAAGTTGGTTATTATCCAATGTGTATTAAGCTAATTAGAGACATTAAGGACAAGCCTTAATTAATCCTATGTTGTACATGTACTTAATATATGATATGAAGATTTCCTAGTTGTGTATGTATGTGGGACGAGTGGTTTATGGGTTTTGTTTACCCATATTCGGCCATAATAACTTATTAACACAAAAATTGAATAATTTTTGTGTTGAAGGATTAAAAGTGGTTATTGGTTTGAGTCTAGGTAAGTCTAGGTATTTCCGGAGTGTGTCTAAAGGTATTTTATTGCGAAACGTAAGCCTTTTATGTGAACAATAAAAATAAAACGCGCAAAGCATATACATTTGTCTTTCCTAATAATTTACCATAAATTGGTGACGTAAACTTAATTTATTTGGTGTACGTTGACGTTTAAAAGGATTATTGCTAGTCTACGCCAATTTGCTGTAAACGGGAAATTAAAAGTAGATGGGTCCGGTACTGATAATAAATAGTGAAGAAGTAGAGAAGTCGGAAAATGACATGTAAGGCAAAATGTTACATAAACCAACAAGGTACAAGACATCGCATACATGGAGGAGGGAATTTAGACATGCCATGTTCAGTAACGGCTTCATTCGCGGTTAAAACCAGAGGTTAATCATAGATGAGAGGGAATAACTTGTTGTTAAATAAAAATCAAGGTACCAAATAGATTACGGCATAATGTACAAGTTGCTAGGACACTTATTTTCCTGACCATTTCTTATGACAACAGACAGACTATTTACGATCGCTCTGATCATAGATGCTAAAACAACAAACTAAGTAGGGCATTTCCCATAACGGTCAACTCCCCAATCATTCCAAAACTTTACATACTTACAAGGTAAGTGGTGATATCTTCCACTTGTACATATGCTTCTACATCGTTGATTTTTGTCGACGTATCAACGAATAATCGATCCTTCGTATAATTCATCTGGTAATGCTCTTTCGCGAAACGATTATGTTCAAACTTTTTTTTTGCAATCTTTCTCTTTTTTTACTAACTAAACTTCAAATCTCGGTGTAGTTTCACTATCTTCATGATCATAATAATTCTAGATAATTCCTTCGGTAATTTCTTCGTTCTTCGGATTCACCATTAATTGTGAATGTATAGTAATAATCCATGAGCGTTTGATACTAGTATTATCATTCCATTTTGCAATGTGCCAAATTTCCAACGCACCATAGATATAAAATGACCACAAGACTGGGAATACATACTTTACACTTTTAAGCAACTAGTAATTGGGAGAAATTACACATAATCTAACAGGGTAGTTTAAGGTGTAAGGGGGGGTGTAACGAAAATAAATAATTGGTGTAAATTTCCTAAGGATTGGCTATACGGGATGTTTCTAGTGGATCTTCACTCTAAAAGTTGAGAGTGAAAAAGGGTTAAACTGGGAGGTTAATTAAATAACAGGGTGTAGTTCGTTAATAAGCAACATGTAAAGGCGATTTGGGAGTAATCCTACAGATTTACAATTTAAAACAAGTTATCCATCTAACTCCATAAATACTCATCACTGTGGTCTCGAGTTGATATACTAAGCCAAGTTCTAAGTCTACAACATCATGGCACCACTATATTTTATGAATTTGGGTAAACATTTGGAAAAAACAGATACGGCTTAAAATCCTCACATATCTAACAAGGGTTACTGTTTTCGGTTAGTATCAAGTAATTTCAAAAAGATGCTTGAAAAAATTACTAAATACTGAGCTAATTTAAGCAATTTTAGTGTGAAAATAGGACAAGTGAACATTCTAATTCATCCCACCACTGGAATTAAACCAACATCCTCGTTGTAATGGTAAAACATTAAATACTGGGGCATTTAAAAGAATCTTGGAATGAGCAAACTCCCCTGATAATTGCTCGGTAGATTCTCCAATTTGCGTTTATAAGCAAGATCATGTGTTGAACAGCCGTCTTGAGGTTTCAAGACTCCAATACTTCAAGATTTCCAGATTTTTAAATTCTCCACCAATATTCGTCGATATTTCCTTCACGAGGTCCTGTGTAAAATATAGGAAAAACAGGTGCATTCTATCTTGGTATCTACTGTTAATTTAAACTAAACTAACAACAAACTAACTAGGGTTAGACTGTGGATACGGCGTATCATCTAGATAGAATACGGCGTATGCGCGAACTGACAATATATGGTTTTTTATACGTGCATGAAAAATAAAGACGACTAACGTCAAGAATTCTATACCGCCGTTATCGGTATAGGGCGGATACACCGTATTGAAGTCTGAGAAGACATACTCGATAATAAAATTAAATAACATTCTGGGTTGTCTCCCGGGAAGCACTTTTGTTTACAGCGAAGTATTTAAGTTAGACTTTTCTTCAGCTTTCTTTTTATTCCTTGGTGCGCATCACCTTCCATCCTTCGTCCTTTTTCTTAAATCTTGGTAGATTATGGACAAATTATCTTCATTTCTTTTCCCAAATATTCATATTCATAACTTCTAATAGCAATATATTCTTTGTTGGGTCCAAGTGAGTACTGAATAGCTTCAAACTTTTCTGCTTTGCACCTTCTTTTGTTAGGTTGCTCATCAGTAGTACTGGATGTATTACTATATTTGCGCTTTGTCTGACTTTGTTCTTCTTCTTTTCCGGTGTCGCTCTTTTCATGTGTTTTTAGATTAGGTATGAAGAATGAGTCAGAAGTAGTATTGTTACTACTTAAGATGCTATTATCAAAATTGTCTCTTATTCCATTTCCCAATCATCAAACATGGGAATACTACCTTTTTTAGTTCTTTCCATCAATTTTACATACTTCTTATACAAATGATGCCATTCACTCGTGATCATAATTCAAGCGGGATCAATTCCCAAGTTGTCTCCTTCATCCAACATTTCATCTTCTCCATCGTATAAATCCGGATAAAATTTACAAAAAAATTTCTTAATAAGTTCTTCCCATACCGTGATTTTTCCTTCCCCCTCATTTATCCACAATTGCCTTGCTTCATCAGTAAGTGAGAGAGGAAAGATTCTTCATTGTTGTTTGATGGGAATCCATCTCACAACATTATCGATTTCATTCAGTGTTCCTGGTATGGCTTTCCATCAATACGAATGAAGATTCCCTTTCCCTCTCTCACTTACTGATGACGCAAGGCAATTTGGAATATTGAGGGGGGGGGAAGGAAAAACAGGTATGGGAAGAAACTTTTAAGAAATTTTTTGTAAATTTTATCCGGATTTACAAGCTGAGCAAAAAAGGAAGTTGGAATTTAATGCTGGGAATAATCAAGGGTACCAACAACAAAACAAGAGGCAGAACACTGGGCGAGCTTACACTGTTGGGCCTGGTGAAAAGAGAGAGTACACGGGATCACTGCCCTTGTGTACCAAATGCAACTATCACCACAAAGGGCCATGTGCTCCCAGGTGTAATAAGTGCAAGAATATCGGCCATCTGGCTCGTGACTGTAGGAGTTCTAGACCCAATGGTAATAATAACAACCGTGGGAACTCCGGAACAACTCAGAATGTTGTCACTTGTTACGAATGTGGTATTTAGGGGCATTACAAGAAGGACGGCCCAAAGTTGAAGAATGGAAACCGTGGTAACCAACGTGGGAACGGCAATGCACCAGCCAAGGTTTATGTGGTGGGCAATGCGGGAACAAACCCGGACTCCAACGTCATTACGGGTACGTTCATTCTAAACAACCGCTATGCTTCTATCTTATTTGATACTGGTGCCGATAGAAGTTTTGTATCTACTACATTTAGTTCCCTAATTGATATCACACCAACCACATTGGATCATTATTATGATGTCGAACTAGCCGACGGAAAAATAATTGGGATAAACACTATCATCCGGGGTTGTACATTAAACTTCTTAAACCATCCATTCAACATAAACTTAATGCCCGTAGAACTTGGTAGCTTCGACGTCATAATCGGTATGGATTGGTTGTCAAAGTACCACGCTGTCATCGATTGTGCCAAGAAGATCGTTCGTATCCCCTGGGGAAATGAAACCTTAATGATCCACGGTGACGGAAGTAATCAAGGAAGCGAGACTCGTTTGAATATCATTTCATGCACCAAAACTCAGAAATATTTGTTAAAAGGACACCATGTCTTTTTGGCACATGTTACTACGAAGGAGACTGAAGACAAGTCGGGGGAGAAGCGACTGGAGGACGTACCAATCGTTCAAAATTTTCCCGAAGTATTTCCCGAAGATTTGCCGGGTCTTCCACCGACTCGACAAGTGGAATTCCAAATCGATTTGATGCCTGGTGCTGCACCTGTAGCACAAGCACCTTATCGATTAGCTCCTTCCAAAATGAAAGAGTTGTCGGAACAACTGCAAGAACTATCCAACAAGTAATTTATAAGACCCAGTTCCTCACCTTGGGAGCTCCGGTCTTATTTGTCAAAAAGAAGGACGGAACCTTATGCTTAAACGGCAAGAGTTGGTTGCCATGTTATGGTGACTTGAGGACTGTGATCATGTACGAGTCCCACAAATCAAAATACTCCATCAATCCGGGTTCCGACAAGATGTACCAAGACATGAAGAAGCTATATTGGTGGCCCAATATGAAAGTCGACATCGCCACCTATGTTAGCAAATGTTTGACATGTGCTAGGTCAAGGACGAACACCAAAGGCCATCAGGTTTGTTGGTGCAACTCGAGATACTCTAATGGAAGTAGGATAACATCACAACGGATTTTATCACAAGGCTTCCTAAGTCATCGCAAGGCTATGACACCATTCGGGTGATTGTTGAGCGACTTACTAAGTTTGCAATCTTCGTACCAATGAGGGAAACTGACCCCATGGACAAGTTGGCAATGACGTACCTAAAGGAGGTAGTCATAAGGAATGGAATACCTGTCTCGATCATTTATGATCGTGACCCTAGATTCTCATCAAATTTCTGGAAGTCACTTCAAAAGGCCTTGGTAAACAAACTTGGAATTATGATCATGCTATCATCCGGTAGATGGTACCGGAACAAAGTAGAGATGGACCTAATCAAACTCTCGAGGAAATGCTAGCTTGCTTGCCTACGTGCTTGCGTGATCGACTTTGGAAATGGTTGGGTTAAGCATTTTCCATTAGTCGAATTTTGATATAACAATAGTTATTACGCTAGCATCAAGGCTGCACCGTTTAAGGCATTGTACAGTCGAAAGTGTCGTTCACCTGTTTGTTAGGCCGAGGTTGGAAAGGTTTAACTCACCGGTCCAGACTTAGTTCAAGAGACAACCGAGAAGGTTATTCAGATCAAGCAGAGAATTTAAGCTGCTTGTGACTGACAAAAGAGCTACGCCGACTTAAAGCGTAAGCCGATGGAGTTCCAAGTTGGGGATAAGGTTATGCTCAGAGTTTCCCCTTGGAAAGGAGTTGTTCATTTTGGCAAACGGGGAAAGTTAAACCCTAGATACGTTGGACCTTTCAAAGTGTTGAAAAAGGTTGGATCTGTTGCTTACAAGCTTGAACTTCCTCAAGAATTAAGCAGGGTTAACAATACATTTCATGTATCCAACTTGAAGAAATGTTATTCCGACGAACCATTAGCCGTTCCGTTGGAAGGATTACACATCGATGATAAACTCCAATTTGTGGAAGAGCCCATTGAAATTATGGAACAGGAAGTCAAACGATTAAAGCGAAGCCGTATACCACTCGTTAAGGTTCGCTGGAACTCGAGGAGAGGTCCTGAGCTCACATGGGAACGTAAAGATTCGTTCAAAAATAAATACCCGCATCTCTTTACAAATCAAGCGTCTTCATCCACTACAATGTCTTAAGCTTTGAGGACAAAGCTCTTTTAACGGGTGGATAGTGTAACATTTCATATTTTCAGGTCATTTTACGACTTCTATTATTCTTCACTATTTATTTTAGTCCGGTACGCTTCTACTTTTAATTTAACCTTTAAGCTAAATCGCGTAGACTAGAAATAATCATTTAATGTAAACGGTCACCAAATAAATTAAGGAAGATAAGTATTGACTTTGCGCGTTTTATTTTTATTGGTCACGTAAAAGGCTTACGTTTCGCAATAAAATACCTTTAGACACACTCCAGAAATACCTAGACTTACCTAGACTCAAACCAATAACCACTTTTATACCTTGAACACAAAAATTATTCAATTCTTGTGTTGACAAGTCATTATGGCCGAATACGGGTAAACAAAACCCATAAACCACTCGTCCCACATACATACACAACTAGGAAATCTTCATATCATATATTAAGTACATGTACAACATAGGATTAATTAAGGCTTGTCCTTAATGTCTCTAATTAGCTTAATACACATTGGATAATAACCAACTTAGAACCTTTCCTTTGCTCATTGATACCCGCGGCCAACAACAACACGCACAACCATAAGATTTCCTAAATCTTGTACAACATAGAACAATTAAGGTATGTACTAGGGAGGTATTAGCAAAACCATTTGAGCTAACTAGAAACCATAAAACCACCACTTAGGGCACGATTTGGTTTAGAAAGGGAACTAGAGAAAGTTAACCAAGCTTAAGCCTATATATACCCACTCCTACTTAACACTTAACATTTCTTACAACTCTTAAACACACAAACTCTCTCAAACAAAACCATATTGTTTTCTCTTCTTGTTTTCAGGTCACACGGCCGAGACACAACACCATCATTTGCAAGAAAGTATTCTAAGGTATTCGGGTTAAGCTAGGATTGTAATATACAATCGTACATATACGATTTAGGTTGTCATTCTACACGTTTAACTCAAAACCAAGGAGCTAGGACTCATTGTAAGTATCTTAGTTCGTATGCATGTACACGTCTTGTAAATATTCAACATATGTGGACTTGTGTGGTGAACTAGAAGCCATAAGGCAAGTAACAAAAAGCTTATGTATAAACTTAGATGTTTAAACTTAACATGCATAAGTAAAATATAAGCCGAGGGCTTGGTAAAATGTTTTAGAAAGAAAACATGTACATGTCACGTATAATAAACAATTAACAATTCGTTTTGCTCATAAATGGAATGTACACTATGTTATATGTGAATTAAGGTTGCTAAGAACTTAAAAGAACGAGTTTAGAATGGGTTGGCATGTGTAACCAAGACCCTAGTAGTGTGACGAACTCATACAAGCTTGTTGAAGCTTGATGAGCCACGTCTCGGACACGAGACTCATTAAGATATGTATAGAATGCGTTAATATGCTAAAACATGATTAAGTAATTTATCGATGTATGCTGTTTATGCTTATCATATATCTTTTGTTACTGTGCTTTTGTATGCGACCCTATCAGTCACTGGATCTTGATACGATCAAGTAAGCTAGATGTTCCGGGATACTCTCCATAGAGTAATTTAGTACATCTATAATCATAGACATAAATATTGACCTCTCAAAACGTGCTATGAGAACGCTTCTGGGCTTAACTAGTTAACAGAATATTGCATTTAGTTATTGAACATGTTGACTAGTAGTTGAATCTAGATAATTCAACACAAATGTTCTTGATTATATTTGATAGATGGAACCTGATTGGACCTAGAGTATAATAGCATTAAGCAGTAAGTGGATAAGTCTCTATGAGCTAAAGGTTTAACCACGACCACCATTGCTTTAACCCCTAGAGCTAAATTATAATCAGCAATAAGATGCGTTATATTCGGATTCTTTAATTGGTGACAGAATTAATGTGTCTAGGGTAGAGGAATGAAGTGCCGCTCCTAAACTAATAGAGAATGATATGCCTTCTTCGAGATAAGTAATCATTGCACTGAATAAACAAAACCCACTTCTAATCGGATTAATGATAGGCTAAACAGTATTCTATCAAGGCTCGACCACATATCGTTTATCTTCTTTAATTTGCTTGGCGTGGTTAAAGTGTCTATGAATTGATTGTAGCACCAACAAAACCCGGTATGCCAGTCACTCAGGCTGAAACCCCCTTTTACGTGTTAGAATTAGTGGAGTAAGAACTACATAGATTAGGCAAGGTTTGACTAGATTAGAATTAACTTATATTAGATAACCAAAATATAAATAAATTTGAGAGATTAACTCGCTTCCAGTTTTCTAACAACCTACTTACCATGAATCTAGCCACCCCTGACCCCCGGGGTACACTGCCCATTAAAGTGTTGTTTTTTGTTAAGTCGGCAAAATATAAATTTAAAACTTGAATCATAAAAATATACACCACAGAAAAATACATCAAGTTTTTGAACCCGTTGCCGGGGAGTAAAATTTAATCTTGATTTTTATTTTATATTTTGGTTATTAGATTAGATCTAACCGCTTAAATTAGTGTAGTTTCGTAGTAGTTGTATTCCTGCTTTGTTTGCCTATACTCTGTTTGTGTGATAACGGCGTATACAGTTATAAATAGCGCGTTTTAGCAATTTGACAGTTTTTTCCCTAGCTAATTTATTACCGTTCAAATGGACGACCCCAACATTACTAAAGAGGAATACATAGGATCAGAGGAAAGAAAAAAGCTCGAAAACGTGGTAAAGTGTTTAACTGGGAAACTGCTAAGTATGGTAAGATCTGGTATGATGAAGACATTCACGACCTTAGATCCGTTGAAACTGAATTCCCAGCTATAGCCTTTAATGACGGGGTATCATCTGAAAAACACTTTCTTGTGAACCCACTGTAAGTTCTCTTAACGATGAAATTAACTTTAGAATTTCATTTGATGATTCTGATGAATGAAGAATACACGGTAAAGTTTTTGACAAAAACTTGTTTTTCCCTTTTTTTTTAAAAAAAAAAATTAAAAAAATAATTTCTACAACGATTTGAAAACGGATTCGAAAAATGATAATGAAGAAGTCAATATCCTTACATTTCCACACTGTCGAGCCTAACGGTCCAGGTTATATTGATGATTTAGACTACTTAATGATTTGTAGAAAGAATTCCTAGCCATTGTTTACAATAATCACTAGTACTGTCTAAATTATATTTACTGACAACACCTAAACTGTTAGAATCCTTAACAATATCGATGAGAGATTAATTTGAAAATGAAACACATTGCCCGCATTGATGAAAAGGAACAAAATGTATTAAACAGGTTTAATGATCTAAGTTTCCTTTTAAAGTAATTTATCCCAATTGTGATTCCAAAATCAGATAAGACAATGAGTGATGGGATTATAAGTCGATATTGAAACAGGCGACTTCGGGGATTTTATCTGTCAAACCGTTACCTGATGAAATAATAGTAACTGATGATGTTGTGAGTGGGTGCGCTATGGCACATTGGTTCAGAATAAGCTATTGAAACAAGATCATTGATACATCTGAATAAATTTTTTTAAACATAAACTTTTATCAAGAGATTAAATTTAAATATCATACTTGAATCATCATAACAAAGTGATGTCATGTTATTTTCCTAATCAAGAATTTGTATATCCATTTGGCATCCCATTCGAGTGCTCAATTATCGAGACACCTTCAGCATCTTTTATTAGGGGCGGAATGGGGATTACCTAATAGAGTGACGAGACTTACGCGTCTCTCAGAGAAGCGAGGGGATTTTCCTAGTTAGAACTCACTAACAAGATATGCTCTCATCGCGAGAAGACACAGCGCTCGCGCTCTGGAAGATGTATCTTATATATACACATTTTCTTATCGAGCGTCTGTTCACACATCTGCACAGACTGTCTATACCAGGGGGCGTAATCCAAACCCCATGGATTACAGCGTAGTCAGCCTATATTCTTATAAACACAATCCATCACACAGACACATATCTATATCTATTTATCATATCTTCTTAAACAAAACTAACTATCGAATACAGAGCTTATTACATCTATAACAAAACCATACATCGTATACTACACAAGTATCAATACGGCGGAGAGAGCGCGAGTGTGGTATGTGAGTGAGCGTGTGCTGAGAGCGTGAGCGAGTGTGTACAGTTTTAGGTATTTATTTCGAGTCTAACTAAACGAATACACAGAGATAGAATTGCATTTGTTTTCTGAGAATTTTATACAGGACCTCGTGAAAGAAATATCGACAAATATTGGTGGAGAATTTATAAAACTGGAGATCGTGAATTATTAGAGCTTGAACTTCAGGCGGTTGTTCAACACAATCTGCTATAATTCAACAGAGAGGAGTCGATAGGGCAGAAAGAAAAGGGGGGGAGTTTTCGTATCTCGATCTTTGCGTAGGAGAGTTATCTCTGATCTCTCGTATTTAAGTTTTATCTATACAACGATGACGTTGGTATAATCAAGGTGGGAGTAGAAGAGAGTGAATGGTTTACTTGTCTTAATTTTTCTACTCAAATGCTTTAAATTATGCTCATATTTTAAAAAAAACACCTACTCATACAATACCTTTTATGTAATAGCGAATGATATAAAAACTGTACACACATAACCCTTGTTACACACACAGTGTGAGAACATTACCTAGCCTTTTCCAAATTTTTACCCCAAAAATTCCACAAAATATATGTGCATTGATTGTAAACGGTTGTATCGTAGTGTAGATCTATTCGTGACGCAGTGATGAGTACTATGGATTTAATGGAGATCTTGTGTTTAATTGGTAATTTGTGGATGACTACCCTTATGACTTTTATGTTTAACTTACTACGACGGGTTAGTTAAGACCATATAAACCTTGTGTTTACTCTCATTTTAAGAGTAAATACCCCTAGAACAACCCTATGCAAATCTTTTTAGGAACTACACCAATTATTTGTTTCGTTACACCTTTACAACCTTAGCCTACCACTGTTAATTAAGTTTATTATACAGGTTGCTAGTAGGTGCTTAAGATATGTAAATTTGAGCGAGATCCCAGTCTTGTGAGCGACAGGTTTGCCTACAGTTGGAAGAAATTTACACTCGCGCGCGCGAGTGGTGAGGGGCGGATATTTAATGTGATCGTGCTAGCGCGAGAACACATATCACTCACACTCATCCTCATCGCAATTAATGGTACGTCCCGAAGAATGATAATTTACGAAGGAATTATCCAGAATAAGGATTTTATGATCGTGAGATGATGAATTACACCGAGTTTCCGTAGTATAAGGTTTAACAAAAATAAAAAATAAAATAAAAATCGAGACAATAAGAGATATGTATAGTGAGTAGAGATTCATTTTGCAAATAATAAAGGAAGTGTGAGAGTGTACTTGATGAATCAGATTATGTGTTATTTCAAAATCGGACGAGAAGTAGGTGTTAATTATGTGTTTAATTCACTTTTTGAACTGATTGGAAGGGATCGTGCATATGAGTTCTAGTGGTGGGGGGGAGGGTAGTGAGCAGTGAAGTATTGGAGTTTTTTGTGAGGGTTTGAGTGTTTATTCTCTCTCTCTATAATGTATTTAGTTCTCTCATATATCTAATTCTCTCTATGTCTCTAGTAGGCGAGAGAGCATATATTTATTATTGGGAGCGTTTTGAGTGAGAGCGAGGAGTGTTGGGGGGATATTGTGGGTGGTGGGGGAGGTTTTGTGTATGGGTGAATTGGTTGTATTGGTATGTTAAGGGTTGGAGTTGTGGGTGGTTTTGTAAATGGGGTATATTTGTTGGTTTTGTGTAGGAGGTTATTGAGAGAAAGATGGGGGTTGTTTGGGGTGATGTGGGTTAGATGTGGATTTGTTGTATTCTCTCTATCTATATCTGCGATATGATTACTATATCTGAGAGACTTGTATTGGTAGCCTGGTATTAAGAGACATGCGAGTTCGTTGCATTTCTTACGTGTTTCTAAATTTATGCCAAACATCAAAAACCCTCAGGATTTCTTCAGCAACCAGAAATTCCTGAGTGGAAATGGGAAAAGTTAGCAATGGACTTTATCACAAAGTTGCCTAAAAGCAGCAGTGGGTATGATACGATTTGGGTCATTGTGGATAGACTGACCAAGTCGGCTCATTTCCTACCTATTCGTGAGGACTACAAAACAGAGAAGCTGGCAAAGATTTATGTCAACGAGATTGTAGCGAGACATGTTATGCCAGTGTCAATCATTTCAGACCGTGATGGTCGATTCACGTCACACTTATGACAAGCTCTTCAGGAAGCGTTGGGTACAAGACTAGACATGAGTACGGCTTACCACCCTCAGACCGACGGTCAGAGTGAGCGTACTATTCAGACACTAGAGGATATGCTTCGAGCTTGTGTTATGGATTTTGGTGGCAGTTGGGATACTCATCTTCCATTGATTGAGTTTTCTTATAATAACAGTTACCACACGAGCATTAAGTGTGCACCATTCGAGGCTCTGTACGGGCAGAAATGTAGACCCCCCGTGTTATGGACTGAAGTTGGAGAAAGTCAGCTTATTGGACCAGAAATTGTGCAAGAAACAACATAAAAGATTGTTCAAATTAAGGAAAGATTGAAGACGGCTAGGAGTCGCCAAAAAAGCTATGCTGATAAGAGGCGTAAACCTTTTGAATTCTAAGTTGGGGACCGAGTGTTACTTAAAGTATCTCTATGGAAGGAAGTGGTACGATTTGGTAAGAAAGGAAAGCTAGCACCACGATATGTGGGATCATTTGAAATAGTAAAGTATGTTGGACCGGTAGCTTATCGGCTGAAGTTACCCTATGAGCTGATTTATGTCTACGACACGTTTCATGTGTCTAATCTCAAGAAATGTTTGGCTGAGCCAGATGTTCAAGTGCCTTTGGATGAGATCGAGATTGATGAAAATCTACGTTTTGTTGAAGAACCTATTGAGATCGTGGAACGAGATGTAAAAAAGCTAAAGCGAAGAAGAATTCCATTAGTCAAAGTTCGTTGGAACTCTCGGCAAGGAGCTGAGTATACCTGGGAACATGAAGACCAATTCCAAATGAAATATCCGCATCTTTTCTCCGACCCGTACTTTCCTCAAGTGCCGCAACTTGAGCCTTTATGACAAGGCTCTTCTAACCGGAGAAGACTGTAACATTCCGTATTTTTAGGTCATTTATGACGTCATATATTTCACTAATTATTATTATTATTTTGCTCGTACGCGTTTACTTTTAATTCTAATAGTTAAAGTTAAATAGCGTAAACTAAAAATCAACAATTAACTTAAACGGACACCAAACGAATTAAAGTTTACGTCAAGCAATCAATATATTATTTTTACAAAAGTAATAATCAACTTTTTATATTTTATTTTTATTGGTTGCGTAAAACGTTCGTAATTTAATACATTTAGGCATACCCGGAAGCACCAAAACTTTTCTACGCTTCAACAAATACCCAGGTTTATACCCAATACCCAAAGTTTATAAAACTTTACCCATATGTATATATATGGACGTCCCATATATATAGGGAGCAACCAAGACACTTAAATTCAAGTCTTACACTTTAATAAAAGAAACTACAAGATATACTTTCAATTATAATGCAAGTATTACTTCCATTTCTCTTCAAAGTATTTAGCCAACACATTCCCTCATTTCCATGGGATAATGTCCATTCTAGGGAACCAAATAACACAAGTATTAATGAGCTAGCAATGTACATCTAGAGTTAGTAAAGACCAAGACTTTCACTAGGAAAAATGACCAACTCTTCCTTGTTTTCCTCATCATGTCTTTTATGAACCTAGTCCTTATTACATCTAGCTACAAGAAGTATATAAGGAAAGTAACTAGCAACTAGAACACACACATCTCATTTGTATAAGTGTAAAACACAAAATCTCTCCCTTTTTCTTCTTTGAAGCCCACGGCTCAAAAACCCCCAATATAACAATCCATAGCTTGATTTTCTAAGACCATACAAGCACTCATACATCCTTCCTATGATAACCTAAGGTGTTTGCAAGGGTTGGCTAAAGGTTTACAAGTATCTAAGCAAGAAAAGCAAGATTAGGGTTTTGGCTTGAATTAGGGTTTTCAAGAGTTGCAAGCTAGGGTTTTATTGCTAAACAAGTGTGTAGATCTTGTTGTTCATCACCACACATCATATTAAGGTTACCTAAAACCCTTTATGTCTTTACATTTATCATTTTATGTGTATATAAGTTCTATGTAGTGAAATCACCATTAGGATGCTTTTAAAACATGTTTTTATGAAACACATCCAAACTTTCTGTTTGGATTCGACATATAACCTGGTCATTTTATAATTTTATAAGATAGTACGTCTCATGACGATTCCAAAATGATAAGAAACTCGAAAAACCGATTTATAACGAAAAAGATACGACGATTTCAAGTTTACGTTAAATATATACTTTTATAAAACTATTTTTATAAAAGTTACTATTCACCACAGAAACTTATACTTTTAAAACATCAATAAATCGATAAAACTTTTAAATACGAAGACGTGCTCGAAAGAATCGCTAAAAACGGAGTTAAAACGAATAAGTTACGACATTTACGAGATTTACGATAACTAAATCTATAAAAATAAATATATAACTGTTATGAACAGTAAAAATCACTATTCATCAGAAAACTCAGATTTTGAAAATGTTATATTTTGATAACTCGTCTTAATACGAAGGCGTGGACGTAAGAAACGAAAGAAACGGACTTAAAACGAGAAAGTTACGCCAGTTTTACTAAAGTATACTTATAAACGTTTTTACTTTATAAATATGATTTCACTAAAACGATTAGATGGTGATGTAGCTATATAGAATTATATGTGGTATTAGTTAATCAAAGTACTATATTACTAGGGAGTTTCATAATGAGGCCTCTTCGGGGTGGCGTATCGACGAGTTGTTGGATTTACGATTTAAAGTGTCCTAGCTCCTCATACGTCACTACATGACCTCTTAATTATGATAGCCCGAACGATAGTATGATGAGCTATACGACCTATAAATAATCAAAGTGTTTAGTACTTATACGACCTATATTGGATTAGGTTGCATTCGATCGTAAGCGTGACGCATTTTCTATTGTGAATACTTGTTGATTACCATTCACTCGAGGTGAGTTCATAGCCCCCTTTTTACTACGTGATTGTTTTACAAAATCTACGGGGTGAATTACATTGCTTGTTTTACTATTGGACACAAGTGTTTTTCTAAGTGTTTTCAAAGTGTTTACAAAGTGTATGCTATCCAGATTACTGCCTGAATATTATTGCTAAGTTACCTTATTACCGTGAAGTCCCTATTTATCATGAACTGTTAATTGCTATTGTAGTAAGCGCGAGTGTTGTGGATAGATCTATCGGGACTGGTAATCCCCACCTTACTTGGGTTACTAGTTTGATCGGGTGCATTTAACGTTGAGAGGTGTTAGGTTGTTGGCAAGCATCCTATATTCTGATTGGGGCACAAATCTAGTTAAGGCTTCGGGGTCATGAGCTTAGTGCAATAATAAACGTTTTGGACTACTGAATGTGTTTTAGAGTCTACTTGGGTCACTAGTTTGATCGGGTGCATTTAACGTTGAGAGGTGTTAGGTTGTTGGCAAGCATCCTATATTATGATTGGGGCACAAATCTAGTTAAGGCTTCGGGGTCATGAGCTTAGTGCAATAATAAACGTTTTGGACTACCGATAAACCTATGATTTCACTCAACCTTTTTGTTGACTTTTAGCATGTAATTTCAGGTCCTAGGGTATGAAGATTGGACGAGAGCCGTGGCGGATATCAATGAAGACGGATTATGTGTTTTATCTAAAGTCTATGCAACTTTTATTATCTTTAATAACTTAAGTCATCTTTTGGTATTATGAAGCTTTTGGTATAATTAGGGCTGTAAACGAACCGGACGGACACGGACGGAGGTGTGTTCGTGTCCGTCCATTTAATTTTAGCCGGTCAAATA
>BQNB010040670.1:36230-47251 GCA_026074375.1 Tanacetum coccineum
TTAATGAAACGGTAACTCTATGAACACAATTCTTTGAACACACAATTCAACAAACAATAAAAGATCTAATATTATTATTACAAATAATATGAATACTCTCCTAGTATTAGGGTTATAAAACCTTGAAGCTATAATGATATCAAAATAAAAGATTTCTAGATTTTTTTATATATCAAACTCTATGCCCTAAGACCTCCTTTTATACACCAAGGTGTCCTAGTCGATTTACAATATATTCCTAAAACATAGAATATTCTCTATGATCTATTCCATAAATAATCAATACTTATCACGTAAGTAATATTGATCTCTAATTAATCTTTATCCTTTCTTCTGTCTTTATCCATTCTCTTCTTACAGTAGAAACTCTTTTAGCAGTCTTAATCTTTGAGCAGTTGTAACTTTTGTACTAGCAGCATTAACTTAGCACCAGTAGTAGTAACTTATACACCAGCAGTATTAACTGTGTACAAGCAGTAGTAACTACTTAGAATATCTTCTTCAATCTTCATCAGCAATACTAACTTTACACTAGCAGTACTAACATATATACTAGCAGTACTAGTATATACTAGCAGTAGTAACTATAAACTACCAATACTAACTTTATACTAGCAGCAGTAATACAAACCTTAGCAGTAGTAACTTCAAGAAGGCTTTTAATCCCAACAATCCTCCCCTAAACTTGATATTCTTCTTTAAAATCTCAAGTTTCTTTATTAAAAGCTTCATAATCACCAAGATGCTTCCAAACAATTCATTGATTCTTAAGCTGTTTTTTGATGAGCTTAAGAAGCTGTTAACACATTTCATTCCAATGATCAGCTTGCAGCTTCCTATTTAGCATATCTGTGATTGTAGCTGGTGTTAGGGGATACTTTTTCTCAACTAGCATATAGATATGTAGACTTTAAAACCTCACAAAGTGTACTCTACGGGAATCAAAAAGCTTCCAAATCAACACTTTGTTTCCTTGTACATTCCTCCACACTGCATCTTCTACATGAGGTTTAAATATTACTTTTAGATCACCCCATAACACTCTCTTGTATCCCTCCTCTGGCCTTGTATACCCATGCTTAGTTTTAACCAACCTCCACAAAGTTTTCAAATCTTCCCTATCAAAGCTTTTGAGCAATTGACTAAACACTAAGTACATTTTGGAACTTTCATCAGCTCTTGTTATCTGGTAATAGCTTTTCTGTCCTTCTTTGTAGATCTTCCAGTCAACAATGCTTGAAGGCTTAGTAGCCAAAGGAATAGCATCAACTGCTACTTCCTCTTCATTAAGAATGACTTTCATTAGTCTTTGAAGCTCAACTGTTTCTCTATCCTCATCCACCTTCTGCTTCTTGGTAGACTCTTATCAAAGATCTTCTCCTGCTCTATTGGAACTTCTTTCTGATCATGTCTCACTGTCTTCTGCTCTTACTTCACTGCCTTCCACCAATTCTGTGTCCATATCTACAAATGTGTTTACCCTCTTCATAGCTTTGTCAAATAACTTCTGAATATCATCAAAGCTTTTGTTCTTTAATTGATTATGCTTGTATCCAGCCATGTTTTTCAGATAAGTAGACATTGTTTTTCTCTTTTGAGCTTTAGTTGGTGGTTTGTTCCTCATTTCTTGAGCTCTCATTGCTGCAAAGTGTTTCTTTCTTGCTTCTAAGAGTTGTACAAACAACTTGGACTTCTCTTCAATACTCAACTTTTCTTGTTCTTCTGCTTGCATTTGTTGAGCCATTTGATAATCAGCATCTATCATTGCTTGCACATTATCCCATGCAACAATGTTAGCTTCTTCTTCTCTTTGTCTTACAAGCCTATCTTCTTCCTTTAATTCAGCTTGAAGTTTTTGAGCAACCTCTTCATCATGTATAATTTGATCTTTTCTCTTTGTTGGTTTCTCAGGCTCTTCCATGATAGCTTTACCTTTATCTTTTGATGATAGTTGTTGAGGTCTTGTTCTTGTTGTAGATTCACTCTGCTCTCCTATCACAACCCCTTTGACTTTGGGTTTTGCACTTCTAATCTCTATTAAAGTCTGAGCAAGAGTCAAATCATCAGTAATTGTAGTTTCAGTTGGCTTGGCAGTACTAATCTCAACACTGGCAGTAGTAACTACTTCACCAGCAGTACTAACTGGATCAGCAGTACTAACTTCCTTTTCAGTCACATTAATTTCTTTTTTAGCCATATCCTGTCCTACAAACACTTCTTCATCATCAAGAACACTTGTATCAAACATTAGATCATCACCATACCTCCCCTGAGTTTCATCAACCAATGTAATCTCTGCATCTTTATCAATGTCATTAATTTTCCTCCCCTGTTTGGATGCATCCTCCTGATCACTCAAACTAGCTTCATCAGAGGAAATCACTCTTGCAAATCTACCAACCTTGTATAATCATTTGAGCTTGTGAGTTCTTGACCCTCCTTTCTTCTTTAACTTCTTGACTCTTAGTTTCAAACTTGTAATCTCCTGAGCTTGATCAGTCTTTGTGTTCTCTAGGTCAAGGACTCTTTGTTGTAATTTGATACAAAATTCCATTAATTCCTTAAGTTTCATACTATCCTCATCACTTATAGGTGTGTTAACTCCTACGAGCAGTGAATCATTAGATGTTTTAGAAACATTCTCAAACCTAATTTGAGCAATTATGTCCCCCATGGTGTCTTGGCGCCTAGGACCACTACCTGAACCAGTTCCCTGGGGATTAGGTTCATTAAGTGTTGCCTTGGATCGGGTCTTATTGATGTTACCACTGTCCTGCTCTACTTCTAAGCTAGAAGCAGTAGTGGCAGCCCTCACCAAACTGTCATCCATCTCCTCATTGACAACCTCATCTGCTACATGTTCAGTAGAACCACTACGCTGAGGTACCTCGGTGTTCTTTCGCTTAGGCTTCCTAGGTTTTTTAGTCTTTTGAGGTTAAGAGGTTGATGGTTGAGTAATGGTGGGTGTGTGTTGGGGATCAGTGGGTATTGCTGAACTTTCACCCATTTCTTCTTGATTGTGTGCCACCATTGTTGGAAATAAGGGTGTGTCCCTTCCAGAAAAACCTTTCCCAACTCTTCTCATGTTTCCAAAAATCTTCTTAGTGTGAGAGGGTGCAATATAAATTCTCTTGTGAGCAGGCATCCCTTCAAGTTGTTGATTCACAAACACTTGTACAAACCTTGGATACATTAAAAAATTTCCAGACACATTATCCAAGTTCTTCACCATACTTTTAAATATGTACTTTGAAAAGTTTAACTTCTGGTTTGTAGCTAAACAGATAATTGCAGATGCCATAATGCTACTAAACTCATTCCATGCAGTAGTCTTTGCACTTAGACATTGTAAAATCGTATGAATGAGGAATTTCCATTGTTGGGAAAAGAATGCCTTATAGAAAGTAAGCTTCTGAGAAAGTTTTTCATACCCCATCAGTGTCAGTTGTTCAAAAATAGTAGCATTGGGTAGACAATCAACACCTTCAGCATCTTCTAGTTGAAGATCTCTTCTCATAATCGACTTAGTGATGATAATCTTCTTTCCATCAACTAGGGCTTGTAACTGTACTTCCCCAATGACAGTTTTTGCCTTGACAGTAACCCAGAATTGTTCAATGCACGAAGTATAGATTGTAGGATTAACGGTTAAAGCATACTTTATGGGGGTGTGCATTCAGAAAATCCACAATCTGCTTAAACCATTCACTTTCAGCGGGTTTAGCCAAAAATACGACCATGTTATGAGTATCAGCAAACTTTAGGGTCGTCATTTGTGCTGGGTTTTGATGATGAATGATGAAATTGAGTTAGGGTTTGTGATTAGAGAGTATTTGAAAGATTGAAATCGATTAAATGAATGAATGAAACCCTTAATCGAAGTATTTATGAAAATACCCTCAACAGCATTAACGTTCAACTGGCATACTAAGTTATGCCTAGCAGCATTAACTTTCAACATCAATAGTAAGTTTATGCCTAGCAGCATTAACTTTCAATAGCAGTAGAAAGTTTATGCCTAGCAGCATTAACTTTTACCAGCAGTATTAAGTTATGCCTAGCAGCATTAACTTTGAGTTACCAGCATTAACTCCAATTCCAGTCCAAATACTCTGTTTGTTTTTATTTCTCACAGCTCTCTTTCTGTTTTTATTCTCACCAATTCTCTCAATTCTTTTTGCTCTCTAAAATCACTATGTCTGTTTTTATTTCATAGCTCTCTTTTTGTTTTTTGACTCACAAATTCTCTCAATTCCTTTACTTACTAAATCACTTTGTCTGTTTTTATTCCACATAATCTAACATTTTTCTTTGCTTTTCCTGCAAAATGTTTGTTCAAAAACCAAGAAAAATACAAGCCATAGCAATTTCTCAACTATCACAGTGTTAATTATACCAGTGGTATTAAGTATAACTAACAGCAAAAACTCAGCAGTATTAAGTATAACTAGCAGCACTAATTATACTTAACAACAGAAACTTTTAATGACATGAATAACAGTACTAATTCATACAAAACTCTACAAAAACATAAAGAGATAAAAGACTTTAAGGATTTAACATTCCAATACTAGCAATCAAATATTGAAATCTACTTACATCAAAAGCTTTTGTAAGCAAATCTGTAACATTCTTGTCAGTATGGATTTTGACCATTTGAATCAATTTCTTATCATTGCAATCTCTAATAAAATGATGTCTAATCTCTATATGTTTTGTTTTTGAATGAAAAATAGGATTTTTAATTATGCAAATAGTATTGTTATTGTCAATAAAGATCTTGGTATGCATAAAATTGTACCCATAATCAAGTAGTTGATTCTGAATCCAAAGCACTTGTCTACAGCAACTTGAAGCAGCCACATATTCAGCTTCTGTTATGGAATTTGCAACCACATTCTGCTTCTTGCACTGCCATGATGTTAATCTGCATCTAAGGAATTGATAACCTCCTGTTGTAGACTTCCTATCCAAACTTGCTCCAGCATAATCACTATCAGTGTATGCTACCAAATCAAAAAGAGAATCTTTTGGATACCAAATGCCCAATTTAGGTTGACCTTTTAAGTACCTAAAAATCCTTTTCATAGCATGAAGATGTGACACTTTTGGATTGACTTGGTATCTAGCACATGCACACACTACAAACATAATATCAGGTCTTGAAGATGTAAGATACATCAATGAACCAATCATTGACCTATACAAATGAACATCCACTTCTTCACCATCTTCATCCTTGAGCAAAGGCTTTTGAGTTTCCATAGGTGTGCTTGCTGTCTTGACATCAGTAAAACCAAATTTCTTCAAAATCTCAGTTACATACTTATCTTGACTGATAAAAATCCCATCCTCCTTCTAAACTCATCTAAACCTGTAAAATACAAGTCATGTGTTGGAGGCATGAATTTTCCTGTGTAGGGAGGTGGAACGCATTTATAGCCGAAACCTTTCATTGCAATTGTCAACTACCCGACACTCTATGTATCTTTGTTCAAATTTTTAGATGCATATTCAAATTGTCCATACTTTAAATTAAGACATCTTTTTCTTTTTGAACTATTTTAAGCTTCTTCCTAAGATCTCCAATAGTTATTTCTCCTACTTGAATATCCCATTTTTATGCTATCTTAATTTTTTTTGCATAAACAATCATTACATTTTTTTTTTTTGTTTTTATAAAATTCAAAGTTTTTCTCCACTGATTCTAAGAAACCTTTTTATAACCTAGAACCATAACATGGGAGGGGGGGAGGAGATTTCTTAAAACTTTTAAAAGTTGATCATCATAGAGATTTAAGAATTAACAGTTTCAAACAAGAATTAGACAAGTCGAACATTGGATACCTAGAGTCAGAACATGAAGAGATAAGCCATGATGGCATAATTAGCCCTCCACTGCCTGATCCCTGGCCCATATCCACCAGGAGCCATCCACATGACACCAAAGGCTGTTGAAGTAGTTGTTTCCACAGGCACACTCCTCTGAGCTTGCCTTGTTTTTGTGTTATTGATTTCTTGGAGCTCTGCACTCCCTAGCAAAAAGTTATGGCAGTTGTAGCACTCCACTTTAGACTTATCAAAACCAATAGTCTTATTGCTATTAACAGTAAGCTTCCTTCATGTATTATTCAAAAACCTTCTAGCCCTCATAGTCAACATGGCCATTTGCCATCTTAAATCCATCTTTTCTATGTCATCAGGATGAATTTATTGCAAGTCCTCATGTGCAAGTTGAGGACTATTTGGTTGACTAGCAAAGAATAAATAAATAACAGCATCACTCAAGTTATCAATATTAGTAGAGTAAGCAGTATTAACTTGAGTGCTAGCAGTAGTAACTCCATGAGCAACATTAACTGCTTCATTAGAGCTGCTAGTGTTGTTATTTGAAGAGGACACAAAAGCCATGTTCTGTGTGCTTAAACTTGAGCTAGACATCCCTTTAACTTCTGGTTCATACACCTTGAGGTTGTTATAGAGATCATCCATGCTCATTGTATCTAACTCAGCTTTATTCCTCCACACAACAGCATGTGTGTTCCACTCAGGTGATAAACTTCTTAATAACTTTTAATTAACATCTTCTTGTGAAAGCTTTTCACCCAAAAGCTCTAACTGACTCACAAGCTTTTGAAGCCTATCAAAAGTTTGATCAAGCATCTCTGAGCTTGGAGCAGTGAAGTTTTTATATTGCTGCTTTAAGAGATTTCTTTGAGTCTTTCTATTAGCTTCATTCCCACCAAATCTCTTTTCAATAGCTTCCAGCAACTTCTTAGCATCCTTAATAGAGTTAAATTTTAACTGATGTTCATTAGGAATGACCATCATTAAAGTACTTCTGGCTCTTTACCTTCCACAGTTGTTGTTTTTGGTAAGGTTGCACCATTCTTTATGACTTCCCATAGTGCATAGTCTATCATCTGGATGTATTATTCAATCCTCATCCTCCATAACTCAAACTCACCCGGTTTGAGCATGAGAACTTTGGATGCAGCCACCATGTGTACAGAATCTTGATCCATATCTTCTTAGCAAGATCTTGTGTACACAAACGGATTCTTCTAGATCATAACTTCTCAACAAACTCTGATACCACTTGTTGATCCCACTTTAATAGATCCAATTCCTTAGCTGGTATAATGTTTAGTTATATTAGAGATTATGCAGAATCTTCTTAATATTAAAGATTAGATTATGCAGAATCTAATCTTTAATAGATACCACTTCTCAACAAGCTCTGATACCATTGTTACTGCAAAGAATTGTTACTTAATCGTTTATATTTAAGAATTGTAGTAATTTTGGAGTACTTGGTGAATATTAGCAAAAGGCGCGCATTCTGGATCTTAAACGAAGATATTTTGAAGATTAATGATTCTGACTATCAATACGCCGTATCCATCAAGGAAGATACGACGCATCCGTGCCTGCACTCACCATAGACCACGAAGGAAACAAGCTCAATACGCCATATCCAGAGAATATCAATACGCCGTATTGAAGATATAGTATGTGAAGATTCTGAAAGATATCAAGTGTGGTCCCTACTCTATGAAACCCCCAATACACCATATCCAACCCATTGGATACGCCGTATCGAACTGACTTCCAGACAGTATAAATAGAAAACTCAAAAAGGAGTTTTAAGTGAGCTAAACCATATTCTCGATACCTAAACCATAAAAGTCGATTTTTAAAAGAGAAAAAGAGCAGAAGAGGACTTGCAACGCATTCCAATCCATAGGAGACAATGCGTAATTTCTTATCCTTTTGTAATCGTTCAGATTTTGGTATCATTCATTAACTCGGTTAGTTTACCTTGACTAAAACAATTACTCTTGTATTAATTATGATGTTTGAAGGCTAATACCTTCGGGTATTAGCCATTATTATGAAGATCTGAATGTTTGGTTTTGTTTATATCTTGATTTCTTAATTTATCGTTGATTTATTGATTATGTTTATCACATGATACTTGTTTACGTGCTTAAGTATGCGACCTATCATTCAACTGGGTCTAGTTCTACATATTTAAAGCGTTGCAACTTCAGTGTTGTTTGGGCGTAGGCTAAGAGTCTGGGATAACTCTCCATATGGTAACGCGTATAAGTGGAACAAATAAGATCATTAATAATATCCTGCTTGCCTGATTGATTTGGTTGTTCCCATAAAGTAGTGCTGCACTAACTATTAAGTTCTGATCATTGGTATAGTTTGGATTGTGGACTACCACCTAACACAAGTTACCGTTAAACAGTAAGTGGGTAAAGTCTCAATGAGCTAGGGTTCGTACGACATACATTTGTCCGTCCCTCTAGATGAATTATAATCAATATATAAGGATGCTTTATGCAGATGCTTTAATTGTGACAGAATTAATGTGTCTAGGTCTTTAGGATTAAGTCCCGCTAAGTTTAAGATGACATCCTCTTGTTGATAAGTAATCATGCACTTAAAAAAACAAACTAACGTTCTAATCGATTAATAATGGTTAATACAGTTTCCATAACTTTGGCTCGACCGCCTCTTTTACTACTTTAATTTCTTGCATGGGTTAAAGTGTCTTGAATATGATTGTAGCACCAACCAAACCCGTGCCAGTCTCTCAGGCTGAAACCCCCTTTGTTATCATAGTATTAGGTTTAACTTACATAACTAAAATACTGATAGATTAGATATTAACGCTCTCACTCTTAGTGATCGACACCCTACTTACCAACGAAGTTACATCTTGACCGGGTACACTGCCCGTTAAAGTGTTGTTTTTAGGTATAGTCAGCATAAAATAAATAGTAAAACTTGATACAATAATAACACCTACACAACGACTCTCCAATTAAACAAAAGCGCTTATGGGGAGGCAACTCTTATCTTGTTATTTTATGATTTTAGATTGTTTTTTGTTGGTTTTTTATTCTTTGTTATTTGTTCTTATATGTTTGAATTATATGTGATCATGCTTTGCTTTGTTTTTAACTTTGTCTTAATTGCAAACAAATGTATTTTACATGAAATATGTGTAGAGGAAAATATCCGGTTTTAAAAAACCATTTTCAAACATGTAAAATAGATAATTTTAAGTTAAATCACATTTTATGTTTTGTTTGTTTGTTTGAGTCATATGTTCGTACTAACCGTTTTCATGGTTTATGCAGTAATTTTTCCAGGAAATAAGTAATAGAATGTTTTTGCATAAGTTTTTCCAAAAAACGAAAACGCAAAATATGTCATGTGTTCCTGGCGGCGTCAGGATTCATACCTGACGGCGTCAGAACTCTAGCAGTGGAGAAATCCGCGTTTTTCGAATTTTTGAAAAGTTATTTTTGTTATATTTCTAGAATTTTTAATTTTTCAGATTTTTGCAGAAAACCACGATTACATTAGTACTAACATTCTATCTTTATTGCTTTCTTAGGATTTTAGTTTATAATTATATAAGGTTGTATATTATTTACCGTCACCTTTACGTTGAGTATAGTTGTTTTGTCTTTATTTTCCAGGTTATATTAGATAAGGAGAGTCTGGAAGTTCTTTGGATTTCCATTTGGACGATTATTGAATGAAGATTTAGCCGGATCATTTTGTTTTTTCTCTGATATTGAGCAAACCAGGTGAGTATTGGTTTTTCCCGCCTTTATTTATTTTTCCTGTATTCGTTTCTCGGGTACTTGTAGAACATTGAAAACAATGTTCAAAATAAGTGTAGGGGGTAATAAAAGCCTTAGAAATTATTTTTTCATTTGTATTTGCTTTGTACTTAAAAAGATGTGTAATACACCGAAAGATAGTTTAGGACGGTAATTTTAGCCTAAATTTAAAAACTTTTATGGCATATATCGGTAAAACTGTAGTATTAGAAGCGTCTCATGGATAGGAGTTATATGACTAACACAAAAACCCTGCCACTCAAAAAATTCCACCCCCAAAATGTGAGGTACGCCCCTAGATCTTTAGGAATAAAATCATTCATTTTTAATGCTTATGAGAGTGTACCGATAGTATTATAGATTCTAGAACTTGCTTTAGCGATGCATCCCGAGACTGCTAGTGAGATCGCATTCGTGTGACTAGGATTTACTAAGTGATAAGAGGCATTAGGATAACCCTTGTTTTTAGCATGCGTTTGTTATAGTTATAATGATCTCATTGGTCATATAACTATCCCCACACACTTGCTATGCACTCATTTTTAGTGCAAGATACCCCCAGTACACCCTTCTAAGCCTATCTTTTTTGCGGTTATCTTAATTTTTCGATGGATTCTGGGTCATTAATAAAGAGCATTGTTTACACCCCACTAAATGTTACACCCAAATCGCCTTAGCCTTCCTTGTATGTACTTATTTTTAGTACATTATTGTTATCATAATTGTTTAACCCTAGTTAATTGTTTGCTTGATTACATAGTTATTAAGTCAAGTCTATTGTTAGTGTATATAGTTTTGAGATGATTGGGATTCATGGTAGTTTTATTTTATGAAGAAATGGGGAATAAAGTCAAATTATTACCCACATACGTGCTTAATGTACTCTATGTTTGTTGATCCTTCTAAATTCGGGTCATTAGTTAGTTTACTATTGAGTTATCAAAAACTCAAGTGTATGGATGTCAATATAAACCCCGAGTCATGTATATTATTTAATTTTAAAAAATGGTAGGGCAAAAGTGTATTTAAAAAAAGAAGGAAAAAAACAAAAAAGAAAAAGAAAGAAAAAAATCAAAAAATAGGAAAAAAATGAAAAAAGCAAAAAAAATGTTATAATATATGGGCTGCCATCTTGCTATTGTTTATGTCAAGAAAGAGTCATGAAAAGAAAGAGAAAGAGTTTGGTGTAGAGTTGTGTACAATTGTTGTGACAACCGTCATTTGAGCAGGTTAGTTTATACCTTTAGAAATGGCTAAGTGTCCATTTTGTATGTTTCTTGCGTGCTATGTATTCATTATGTAGGTTGAAGTGGTTTTCGTATGTGCATGATGTCATTTTAGAGGTAAATGATTATCTTATTTTGTGTGCAT
>BQNB010040671.1:0-43486 GCA_026074375.1 Tanacetum coccineum
CAGTTTTATAAACGGATGAATGATTTTTAGACAAAGTTTTGACTAAGGATATAAGACCGACTTTTACAAACCACAAGAATATATTTTACACTTTACCATCAAAGTTTGCTCCATCTATCATAATTTGTTTGATTCCCCTTGTTCAGTACTACAAATTACTCCAATAACAACCTTTCAAGAAGTGTTCGGTGTTCCGATATAAACAAATCGGTGACGTGTCACATAAAAAGCTGTGGCATACATGTATCATATTTTAGGCTATGAAACGTCATTGAAATGTGTATATTGGTACATTACTTAGAAGCTTGTACATTACAATTCAATAATTCATGACAATGGGAGAGCGAATTTGAGTAAACAAGACGCGTATGAAAGAAAAAAACCGTACGATTATGCTTTGTTTTGTAAAAAGAAGAGACTCTTCGATATCAAAAACACAAAACATTAAGTTAAGAACTTACATAGTTGACCCGTACAGTTTAAAGATATTTTTCAATGAACATCATCAAACACCACAAGCCAACAATATAATGCTTAACTCAACTTGTATGTAGCAAAATACACCAGGTATATAGATAAGCACAATTTCCATTCCTGGACCCATGTGGGACTACTCGAAACAAGATTCTAGACATAACACTAAACACAAACACAAACACAGTTAGATAGTAACAACGTACTTGTAGATGGATATGTAAATAACCTATTTTGCTTCTAAGGCCTATGCGAATGATGCCTTAGGAAAGTAACATCTAAAAGTCTAAAAACATAGTAGCAAACAATACATAGAAAGCTAAAAAGCTATGCAATAGTTGCTTATTTTCAAATTTGTTATGCTTACGTTACTACACTAACGAACTTTTAAATTCTGTTCCGACTTAACCAACATGTTACCTGTTGAGTCGGTCATTTTTTCTTCAAGTGGATATTTTGGTGCCTAGGTGGACATTTTGGTTCTTAAGCAATTAATATTTACTTCTACATGCTTTCGATTTCATCCGTTTTTATCAGATTTATACGTTTTTATCCGATTTTGGACGTTTTCATCCGTTTTATCCGATTTTATACGTTTTTGTATGGTTTTGGACGTTAATTTACGTTTTCATCCGTTTATATACGTTTTTTTCCGTTTTTGCACGTTTTCATACGTTTTCTTACGCTGTTATACATCTTTGTCCGTTTTTGGACGTTATCATACTTTTTGATCCGTTTTATACATTTTCATCTGTTTTAATACTTTGTATACGTTTTTGTAAGTTTTCAAACGTTTTTTTTCTTTTTTTCGTTTTAGTCTGTTTTTGTACTTTTTCATATGTTTTTATCCATTTTTATCTTATTTTATAAGTTTTTGTACGGTTTTGGACATTATTATATGTTTTTATCTGTTTTCATACGTTTTTGTAAGTTTTCATACGTTTTTTCCATTTTTTTCGTTGTAGTCTGTTTTTGTACGTTTTCATCTGTTTTCATACGTTGTTGTACATTTTTGTACGTTTTTGAAAGTTATTATACGTTTTTATCTGTTTTTATACGTTTTCGTACGCTTCCTTAAGTTTTTATATGTTTTCATACGCATTCTTAAGTTTTTATATGTTTTTTATGTTATTATACAATAACGTATAAAAACATAAAAAAATTACGAAAACGAATAAAAACGTACAAAAACATATGAAGATGGAGCAAAACTGCAAAACGTACAATAATTTATAAAAATATAAAAAGTGTACAAAACAGAGAAAAACGTATACAGACGGATAAAAAAGTACGAAAACGTATAAAAATGGACAAAACGTACAAAAACGGAAATAAATATACAAAACGTATGAAATTGGAGAAAAACGTATAAAACGTAAATGCCGACGAAAACGTGCGAACATGGATGAAAACATACAAAAAACGGACGAAATAAATATATATGTGTAATTATTTATTTATTAATTAAAAAAATATAAATAACGTGGAAATCTAGCCAGTAATTTTGATAACATTGACACAAAACAAACAAGTACGTTTGTGTAGTAAAGTAATAAAAAAAGTAAGTGTATCAAGTCTGGACAAATTTAAAAGTACGTAGCTATTGAATAGCTTTTACCCAAAGCTAAACTGCAATGGTTAAGTCATATATATATGCATATTTTTTTATATGTACTTTTATGCTACGCATACTAAAAAAAATACTTGTTTAATACATGAACTTTTAGATTTGTGCGAATATGATACATGAAAACTTGTTTTACCGACAAAAGTTACCAAGTTATATGTGACTCACCCTTGCTGAGGTGGCCATTTATGTGACATTATTTATGTTTAAGTCATACAATAGACACGTAGTTTTACAAATGTCTTGGTATGACACATGTACTAAAAGAACTAATCGTTTGATAGCTCTTCATACCTTCATCCTACTCCATTTTCATAACCTCCATAAACCAGCATTATCATCATCATTACCATTGTCTTTGCCATCACCACCACCCAATAACCCATAGACCTATAACCATTTTTGAAAGTGTGGGTGATGGCAATGTTTTCAAGATCGGGATCCTACCCAGGATCGTTTTCATCTTTGCAAGATCGAGATCGCAAGATCGGATCGGGATCGTAAGATCCTACTATAAGGTCAATTTCTTAATATTCTTTGTAATATTATACAAATCTACAAATTATTATATATCATAAACACAAAATTATATGAATGTTTCATAGGAATATTGTCGTAAATTATAATTATGAAATGTTTAGAAAGATGAGTTAAGTACATTTTTCGTCCTTGTGGTTTGTACCATAGTCCACTTTTGGTCCAAAATTCAAAAATAGTTTGGTTTTGGTCCGAAAGTTATAGTTTGGGTCCACTTTTGGTCCATTTTTGACGATTCTGTCAAATATTGCCGTTGGAAGCTACATGTGCATATCACGTGAGGGTATTCTGGTCTTTCCATGTTTTATTTAAATGACCCAGTCTTTTATTAACACTCATTCTCTCCTATCCAAAATCAAACGTATTTTTTTCACCCCTCAAAAAACACACACATACACACACCTAAGAACCCTAAACAAATAAACATGGTAAGGTGCAACAAATGCGATTCAATTGGAGTGATTCGTACTTCATGGACACCAGGAAACCCAGGAAGAAGATTCTATTGTTGTTCTAAAAGGGTAACGTATTGCTTAACTTAACCTAATTGTTGCAATTATTTTTGTTTTAACCTGAATCTGCAATTGTTAATTTTTTAGGGTTCAAATCATGGTTTTATTGATTGGTGCGATGAAGAGACATGTCAATGTTCAGTGCTTATTATTAAGCAGTTAGAAGATGAAGTTGCTGAAATTCGTGCTAAAAAAGGAAGAATGAAGATGATGTTGATCTTTAGTTGGGTTTTTTTCATACTTTTCTATCTAGATAATTGATGTAAGAGTTATCAAGTTAGTTGGGAAGTTATTGGTAGTGAAGTAATTGTAGAACTCTAGCTTTTGAAGTTAATTTGATGTCAGTTTGTTTAAGTCAATTTGATGTCAGATTCATTTAAGTTTGTGTTCAATGCTTACCTGTAGTGGTTGTTGATGGTTGTGTAGTGATAACATAAAAAAGTGCACAATTCTTGGAAACTATGTGAAGTTACAGATGGTTGTTGCAGACATAAATTAGAACCATAACTGATAAACATAAACCAGTTTGACTAATAATAGTCAAACAATACATTGTTTGCAAACATGTTCCATACAATAGTTTGACAATCAAAAGGCTACCATAAGTAGTTCAGAAACACAAAAGACATAAGGAACATAGGATAATAGTCTTACATAATCAACTGATTAAAACAAAAGCATTAAAAGAAGTCTGAACTTCACTTTTTCACATTTTTCCCCTTGCCTCTTTTAGCAGCAACCTTCTTTATTGGGGATAGCCTGCTTGCTGTATTCTTTGTGAACCTTGGAGTGACAAATGGTGTTGTTGGTCTGAGAGAAGGTGCAGATGGACTTGCAGTAACAAAAGGTGCAGTTGGCCTTAGAAATGGAGCAGTGTTCATTACGGAAGGTTTAGTTGGTATCAATGATGGTGTAGGCCTAACAAATGTTTGTGACTGGCTGGCAGTTGGTGCTGAAGGGTTGACAGAAGCTTGTGAAGCTTGTGACTGATTGACAGTTGGCCTAGCACTTGCATTTGCACCTTGGCCTGAATTCCTAGCACTTGCATTTACTTGTGACTCATTGACAGTTGGTCCTCTTTGACCTTTGCAAGATCTCTGGTTATGACCTACTTGGCCACATTTGTTGCAAGTAAGTGACTTGCCAGCTCTACTTAACTTACCTTTTTTAACCATACCATCATACAACTCAGCTGCACTTTTCTTTCTTTTCTTTGGTGGTCTACCTACAGGGGTATGATAGTCTGGTGGTGTTAAGGTTATTGGACTAGGTGACTTCTTCCACATATCTTGGCCATTACAAGGGTTTATCTTAAACCTATACATATGTTGCCAAGTAGAAAGCCAATAGCATTCACTTACCCATGATTCAGGTATACCAGGTTCTTGACCATTGCTTGCCATGTCCCAAATGCATGCCACTGCATGCTTGCAAGGTATCCCTGTGAGATCCCACTTCTTACATGAGCATGTCCTCTGAGTCATGTTGCAAACATACTGTGTACCATGAGGACCAGTTGCTTGATAGAGATCTCCTCCATTCCATAAAACAGTAATCTGAGCAGCCTCCTTTTTGATGTTGTTGAAGATCTTTGTTGCATTTGGTGTAAGAGGTCCATTACTCTTGCTGATCAATTGTTGCACAATTACTATCCTTTTCATCAGATATTGTCTAATAAACTCCAAGCAAGTTATTATGGGCTTATCTCTACCATCCAATAATTGTCTGTTGAGAACCTCACACATATTGTTTAACAGAACATCACAATGAGGTCTTCCTGCAAACATCAATGATTGACATGGTATTACTTAAGAGAACCTCACACATTAAACTAGATAGTATGACAGAATCAAAGTTACTTAACATTAAACTAGATAGTACATACCAGAGAAATGAGACCTGGCCCAATGATGAGGAGGAATACCCTTAAGCCAATCATAAACCTCCTTGTTGAGACTTCTTAATTCCTCCATGTTCCTTTCAAAAAGTTGCAATGTTGGGGATGTGGCAGATTTCCACAATAGTTCTTTGTATTGTTGTCCCCTCCATGATAACTTCATATTGTCATAGATATGTTTTAAACAATACCTATGTTCAGCTGCTGGGAACATTTCTTGCAGAGCAGGTACGAGACCCTGATAAATACAAAGGTATGTTTATTAACAAATGCAGACTAGCCATTAAAGAATAAAGTGAATAGATAGTTAGTACCTTTTGTCTGTCTGTTATAAAGGTAAAGTTGGAATTTCTGGCAAGCTGCAAGTCATCTCCTAAACAGTCAAGAAACCAAGTACATGATTCTTTTGCTTCAGTCTCAACCACTGCATAAGCTAAAGGATAAGTTCCATTATTTGGATCTACCCCTACTGCAGTCAATATCTGTCCTGGAAATGGTCCAGACATGAAACACCCATCTAGCCCTAACAAATCTCTCTTACCAGCTTTAAAACCATTTTTTAAAGCCCCCAAGCAAACATAAATCCTCCTGAATTTCCTTGTATAACTGGTTACATCACAATCCCTTTCCACATCTATCTTGATTGTAGTGTCTGGATTTTGTTCTTGTAATTCCAAGCAATAGTCTTTTAACCTTGCATACTGATTTGCATAATCCCCAATAACATTATCCTTTGCCATTGCTTTGCCCTAATCACCTTAGCCCTCGAAACCCCCAACTCAAATTTCTTTTGCAACTGGTCTTTTAAAGCAGCTATTGGTATCTTAGGGTTTGGCTTGATGGTTTCTTCAACAGTTTTTGATAGATACTTAGCTGTGCACTTGCCTACAAATCTTGATTGCAAACATGTATGCTCATCAATGAATTTTTTAACAAACCAACTTTCTTCATTTTTTGCTTTTGAACAGTGTAGAACCCATGGACAAGATTGAGAATCTTTCACATTTACTTTAGGTTTACCAGCTTTATCTTTATTGGTAGTGCTTTGACTTTGGGAGTCTACCTTTTTTGTCTTTTCCATTTTGGACTTACCACTAGAACCAGATGGCCCATTTGGCCCAAACTGTGATCCATCTTCATTACTAAATGTAGGCACAATTCCCCTACACCGAGCCCTAACTCTAACCTTATCATTTTTGGTTAACCACAACTGTCTCCTGTTGACAACTGAAATTTTGCTAACCATCTTCTTTATCATTTCTTTGTTAGGAAAAGTTTGGCCACAATAAAAATTTTCACTGTAAATATTTCCATCTATAGGCTTGTGCTTTCTAGCTAACATTCTTAAGGCTTTTTTCCTATTATGATCTACATCATCAGGGTCACTCCCACTATCAAAATCTTCCAAATCTAGATCTTCAAACACTTCATCTTCTACTGGTTGGGTATTTTCAGCTGGAACTACATTAGGTCCTACCCATTCAACATTTGCATCAGTATACTTTCTAAAATCATCCATGTCTACTTCCACATCTTCAATCCTATCCTCTAACTCCACATCAAAATCACTGTCATCACTCTCTTCACTCTCTTCACCACCATCACTATGTTCATCCCTATTTTCAGCATCATTGGGATATTCAGTTTGGTTAGCCACATTAGGAATTTCTGTAGGTTCACTCACATTAGGTATTTCAGTTGTGTGTGGTTGACTAGATTCAGGGTCTAGGTCACAAAACAATGGGTCAAAGGTTTCTTCAACCTCTTCACTATCCCCTAATGGTTTAGGCTTATCAACTGGGTGCACCACATACAACTGCATTATTTTACACCTATCAACATACTTACTAAACCTCAAGACATCTTTATCATTACTTAATTGTAACAGAATATCTTTATCAGGCATTTTATACCAATACTCCATTGTGGGATTCACATAACCTAAGCATTTTAACATATGGGTTACTTCAACAACTGAAAACCCATCAGAATCAATTTGATCAAACCAATGTACCTTCCCACCATCATATAGCCGATTTGGTGCTTTACTTAAACGACCACCATGGTGTATCTCTAATGAAAATATAGTTGGAAATTGACCTGCAATACAAATAAAACAATGTCTATTAGATACTTAATTGATTAAAAAAAACCAATTTGTAAATGAACCCTAATTAAAAAAACCCAATTAAAAATGGGACTTACGGTATACTGTGTATGGATCAAATGGGTGACCATTAGGTCTGAGCTGCCATTCACAAAGCAACATTTAAGGTTTTCAGATCGCAATTGGGTGTTTGATTATCAGAAGTTGGAGAGGTTAAGTTTGAGGATGAAAAGTGGAAATGAATTTCTGTGTTGACTTTGTGAGATATAATAGGGAAAGAGCAAAAGACGAAAATACCCATGTTAAAATACGAGTATACAATAAACACCCTCACATGAGACACACAGTTAACGGAATCGTCAAAAATGGACCAAAAGTGGACCCAAACTATAACTTTCGGACCAAAACCAAACTATTTTTGAATTTTGGACCAAAAGTGGACTATGGTACAAACCACAAGGACGAAAAATGTACTTAACTCTAAGTTTTATATGAACCTGAATTTGAGATGTTTTTCAAGAATAGGTATATGCATAGATGTTTCATCAGGATAAAGGATCTTTGCAAATGCTCATTAGAAAGGCTGTATGTTATTAATAGCATGTACTAGCACATTGTACAGAGATTCTCATGTGATGTCCGCTAAAAAAGTGTTCATCAGATTGGTTGAAGCAGCAAGATCAGAGGATCGAGATCTTAACAATTATGGGTGATGGTGTCCTAAGCGTGTAGGGTGGTGGTTCACTAGTGTGGTGTGTTGCAGAGGTATAGGGTGAGTGGTGAGGCGGGGGGGGGGGGGTGGGGTTGGATAGAGATTGTGGTGATGGGTTGGTGACGTTGATGAAGTTGTAGAACATAGCAAGTGGATGAGTGGATAAAAGGTTAAAAGATTATAGTTTAGAATTAAGTTTATTTAAGTTAATGAACAAATTAGCATGTAAAAAAGAGCATATTGGAACCAACATAAAAATTACAGTGTATCAAGCGATTATTTTAGATTTATAATTACATGTACTATAACAACACATTTAAAAAACAATAGCGAGGTTAGAAGGAGACCCCACTATGGCGAATCTATAGCATTATTGTGAGATGCCGAGAAACACGTTTTATAAATACATCGAAGACGCAAAACTTTGGCACGGTGAAACTAGTTTTCCTTCAACATTCACATAATGATCACCGTTATACTACGGTTAGTAAGTTATAATTATGAAATGTTTAAAAAGATTAACTTGTTGTTTTTTAATATCTAGGAAATACAACCCATAAGTTCGTAGTTTTTTAGTTTGTGGTTCGAGAAAAGTAAGATCGGATCGAAGTAGATTTTAAGATCCTATGATCAAGATCGGGATCCTATAAGATCCTGAGCATGCAAAGATCCTACGTAGGATATGGATCGTTTTTGATTTGCAGTGTCGTAAAATCGTAAGATCCTAAGATCAGAGGATCGAGATATTAACAATTATGGGTGATGGTGTCTAAGCGTGTAGGGTGGTGGCACTAGTGTGGTGTGTTGGCGGAGGTATAGAGTGCGTGGGGGGTTGGTAGTGTTGTGGTGATGGGTTGGTGGCGTTGATGAAGGTTGAGAAACATGCATGTGGATGAGTGGATAAAGGTAAAATTATAGGTTTAGAATTAAGTTTTTTAAGTTAAGAAAAATAGCATGTAAAAAAAGAGCATATTGGAACAAAATAAAAATTTCAGGTATCAAGCGAGTAGTTTTTTATAATTACATGTACTATAACAACACATTTAAAAAACTATACGAGTTAAACCCAAACTATGATTCTATAAATTATTGACATGCCAAAACACTTTATAAATACATCTATCAAAACTTGATCGAAACTATTTTTTCTTCACATTCACACCGTTTTCTAGGGTTTAAGGTTTGCGATCTTTTTAACTTGTTTCAAGATTTCGTGTTTTTGTTTCATGGATCGTAAGAAAACCGGCAAACTTTGCGTCAAATATACCCTCATTGCTATCACGCTCGTTGTTGTGTTGGCTATCGGCGTATTCCTTGGATTCTGTGCTGGCCCACTACTGATTGTACTCGTAGACAAATCAATAACCAAACACCATACAGGAGCACCCAGTACGGGTGCATTACCACCTGCAGCAGCACCATGGGGCTATGGCACAGCGTCACCGTCGTACCAGCATCGGAAGTTTTTAAATGTTTTGCCTAATAGTTCTTATCATTAATTTGTTCTTCCTGATGTTTATTTTTAACATCAACGATGTTTATGTTTTTAGAATTGTTGCGTTCTGCTGATGATGTGATTTTTTTCACGGTATCGAATTGAATTGTTTATGTTTTTATGTCAATGTTTGAATTTGTTTGTGTGATCATCTGATATCGAGTGTTAAAGATGATGTTCGATAATTTTTGCATATTTTGTGTTTTTTTTATACGTTCATTATTTCGGTCCGTTTATCTTCGTTTAACACCTTAATGAATGAACATGAACAATCTTATTTTCTTAACTAACAAACATGAACACAAAATTTCGTCCGTTTAAGCGTTCGTATACGTTCATTTGTCCGGCTAAACTTAAACGAACAAAGACAAACAAGCCTATGTTCGTGTTCGTCCGCCGTATATGGTGCTGCTTTTTGTTGCGTAAAGCTTATATATCGGGTCTGAATGTATTTCTAGCACACAAAGCCACATTTTACTTGTGAGCTATAACATGTTTTCCAAATCTATAAAAGAGAAAAAAAAAAGTCAGTTCCTTGTCCTTGATACTTTCTATAACATCGTCTAAAAGATTCATCCCTGATTCAGCAAGTGTAGCTACCACCATTTGCTTAACCCCTATGCGTTTTTTCGAGTTTTTCGTTTCCCTTAACGATTAAATTTAATACACCAACTTCAATCACTCATCAAGCCCCTTGACTTTTTATGCCGTTCTCCATAGTGTTTTTTGGCAACTTAGAAAAATTGACACAAAAAAGTAACAGGGCTAAACCACCCAAAATTTGAAAGTTACAGGATTCTACAAGTATTATAACCAGTAAAGTTATGGTAGACTAATTGCATACAAATCACTGAGCCCCTGCGATTGTTTAGTTAATTCAATATCACAACAGGAAAGTAGGGAATTGCATAAATGCTTGATCCCTTCTAAGCACTGAGACATGGCACTTGTTGCAAATCAAAACGCTTCATTCTTATTCCTGAAACCAACGTTTATAGATAAGTTAGATCCTCCATATGAACATGAAAACAAGGATAAAAGGTTTATGAAATATAGGAATAACCTTTTGACCATTTCCTGTTGCTGCTGATCTCGACGTCCAACTATTTCTTTTAATAGTACACAAGCCAAATAAGAATCATTTAATGTCAATTACGCGACTGAATGCTATTCAGTGAATAGTACTAATTTTTCGAATCTTTGGATTTGCAGAAAATCAAATATTTCACATTCAATGTCTCTGTCAATCCAGAAAACCAGAAGAACATGCCTTGCAGCCAAAAAGTTGATTTCACCATTGGTGATCTCGTTCAATACAAACTTGATACCATTATCACAACTTATATTAATGTCATATTTGACACAAACATGAATGCAATCACTTTTAACCATAATAGTGTCATAATAATTAGTACTATAGGCATTGGGATTAGCATCCACATTCGGAGTTTCTATCTTTGAGAACCGTTCAGTTTTTGTGTCAAACCTTATTATTGAATCTAAGCGTCCAGATGAGTTTGCTTTCAAAAAGTAGAGATTTTCATTCAAATAAGTACCTCGACTCGGACTTCCAGGATGAAGTGTATGTTGAAAGACGTCTACTTTTCTCCATGAGTCTGATTTCAACGAGTATATGTAGACATTATGGTCAAAATAATCTACAAATAGAAACTTGTAGTCATCTTCACAACAGCTGTGATACAATCCGAAAATTGATCTGTAATACCAAATATACCCATTCATTAAAGGAGTAGATTTGGACAACCTCTTATACTCATTCGTCAAAGGATTCCATAAGATTAGATGGGAGTATACATAAACATACGTCTCTTGTATGCCTAGACATACCAACCCATGAAGAGACGCTAGTATATAAATTCTACGAGGAGTGATACCTTCAAATGGTGGTAGGAGTTGAATCCTTATCACTCGGTGGCGCTTCACTGTCAATGGTGGTAAACTCTATTGACGTTTTTGTTTTTGATAAGACCAGAAGTTTTAGGTTGTTTTCATGGTCGTCGATGTGGCGATGATTATGCTTGTTTTTAAACGTATCCGACGTAACGAACGAGTGCCATTCTTTTGAAACACACCTGAAACGACAGCCAAATTTGGCTGGAATTCTTGGTAGTATGTGGTCAAATATGACGTCTTGTGGAACATGAACAACCTCCCTTGTCGATCTCTTTGGTTTAGGTTTCATTGTGGTCTCGATGAAGGACAAGGTTTAGAAAAGAACAATAATGTATGACGTAGGTTTTTGCGTATATTTATAGCGAGATATATTAAAACGAGATGGCAGAAAATAAATTTTAAAAACGAACTTATCCGATGGAAATTTATCCAAATGTTTTTTCAAACTATATTAAAAAAATAAATTAAAAACGAACTTATCAAATGGAAATTTATCCAAATGTTTTTCAAACTATATTAAAACGAGATGGTAAAACATGATTTTGCATTTTCATGATTTTGCATTTTCATTTGTGTCTTTTTGTCTTTAACACTGTGTTCTCGAATTAGAGTTAAAAAAGAAAAAGAAAGAAAATGAAAATGAAACAGAAGAGTTTGTGTTCTCGAGTAGTTATTAAGGAAGAAAAGAAAATAGAAGGCCGACCATCATCAGGTCATATATAATTTAATTCAAATGTTTTGTGTTTTCATTGATCACATGAATTATACTTATGTTTGTTGTCTAGAATTATGATACACGATATCTGCCATGATTTTTAGCTGAAGTAATTCAGCTTATAATATGTTTTTGTCAATGTTATTTATTGCTTTGCTATTTTTACTTAAATTCTTCAGATCCAGTTTGATTAGAGTATTGTTGTAGTGATCTTGATTATCAAAACGTTTAATTTTTAATGTATGACTTTAAGTTTTGATTACATGTGCTCTAATCATAATTCTTTCGATTCGGATTTTGTTTTGTTAGGTTGTTTGAATAGCGATTGTTGCTTCATCGTTGTGATTAATTTGTTTGAGCACGTATTAATAATAATAGGAGTAATATTAAATTGTTTCCATTGCTTGATTAGTACAAATTTTGGATAATCCAAGAAAATAACAGACCTTTACGGAATATATGAGAATTTTAGACCAATGATTATTATTGATCACTTTGTTAGTTTACGGAATCAGTCTCTACTAATTCCTCTTAGTTATACCAGTGGATTCTACATCTGGCTCTTATTTTATTTTGCAAGTTACTTCATCTTATGGCAATAAATGAGAATATTAGACCTCTATTGCAACTAAATACGTTTTTGTTTGAATGTGAAGATTTGAAGTTCATTTGAATTCATCACATTGGGTAGGTTTCCCCTTATAAAGAGAGATGTTTTCAAATATTTGTATGGTTTCGATAGGTGAGATGAACGTTTAATTGTCATAATTGCTAATATCATTTATATTTTAATTTTAATACCACAAGCATTAGAACTTAATCATGTTAAAATTCAAGTATCTAGCTAAAACAAATTCATGTTTTTTGCTTTGGACATTATTATCTTTAGCATGCCTAACATGTATGACCTTAATTTATTATTCTGTATAATTAACAGATATTTTGCTATACTATTTTGATGTATAAGAAAATGTCATAATTTGAAATGAAATCGTTAATAACAGCACATAGATAATAAAAGGGTGAATGTATATATGCTTTGGTTCAGAATCAAGAAATTCTCTATTTTAAAACTTAAATAGAGTCAATCAAGACCTAAATAGAAATGGTCCTTTTTTCCTATCTTAATATTTGTATTTAGTAGTGGCAATTAAGAACAACGTTTGAGCAAGTTTGTGTTGGTTGAAGTTAATTAAAGATAAATTAGTTATCTTCATGACCTAGAATGAATTCAAAGTAACTTTTTGAGTAAGTTTGTGATGGTTAAGCATTTGTAAGTGTAGTTAGAGGACATATTATTTTTTCACATATTGGATTTTGCTGCTTGAGTGTATAAGTTTATCATTTGTACTGGATGCTAATATCATTACATTTTTTGTTACAGTTTAAAGAGCTTGCCACTCAAAGTGTTCTTTGGTCATGTGGTTAGTGGATCCATAAGTAGAGCACTTAGGCTTTGAGTAGCAATCATCAGAGAGATGATTCCTAAACCCACAGTGCTTACAGGGTCCAAACCAGGTCTTTTGCTTGGAAGCTTTAGAACTACTTGGCTGGGTGCTTGATGGAGGGGTGCCTGAAGGGATCTCAATTTGCCTTTTGAGACCCTTTACCTCTTCCATAAAAGTGAGAAGAAGTTGCTCAGTGGATAAGTCAGTCTTTTTATCAGAGCAAGGTTTAAGACCAGCAGGAGATTTCTCTGTCTTTTTCTTAATGACATATGTAGGTGACACTTTAACAGATGGTTTAGTCTTCTTGGGGTCGAGAGTGTCAACTGTAAGGTCAGCCATGTTAAGGTTCAAGTCAGACAAAGAAATAAGACTCTCTGAAGTGCCATAGGGTGTTGCTCCTATTAGCTTGGGAAGATGTAGAAGAGGTTCCTGAGAGTCACATTCAGACTCTGAATCAGATTTAATCTCAGGTGCAAGCATAGATGAGGATTCATCAGCTTTAGTGAAAACAACCTCTTTGAAGGAGATTTTCTCTTTCCTTCTACCTTTCCTACCCAAAGATTTGACAATATTTCCAAGTACTTGCTTAGAGAGCAGTTGGTCTAGGGTGACTTTACTGTAGGTCTATTTCTCTAATGACCCTTTTTAGGTTAGTGATCTCATGCTTTTTAGATGTCATTCCTAGATTTAACCCTCAATGACTTCATTTTGAAGGAGAGCAAATTAAACGGACTTAGTGTTTTTATTGTTAGACAGTCTCTGACTTCATGTAAGGATATTTCGTGTTTTTAAGTAGATTAATTTACTAACTAGTTTTTCTTTGATCCCTCCTCATTGTGCAAGGTCAACTATGAGTATAGTCATCAAACATGTTTCCTTCATCACCATCAGTCATGGATAAAACTCTATGTACCTTTTTCAGGGTAATGTCAACCCATTGGCCTGATCTTGCATCAGGCCTTTCCAACTGAGGGCTCATCCTATGCAATTTCCATAAATGCCCTAATCTTGGTTCTCCTTTCATGATCCGAGGAGACAGATTCATCATCTCAATCAAATGACTCAGCTAACAACCCATTTTCACTCTTTTCTTTATCCTTTTTTCCCTTTTCACTCTTTCCCTTGGTAATATCATCAATCCTCTTGGTTAGGACAACTATTTTATCTTTGAGTCCCTTGTACTTTCCCTTGTAATCTTTTAGATGATTACCAGAGTTCTGAGAAGATTGGTTAAAGGATGGTGTATATGGTTTGAATTTGTTGAAAGAATTGTTTGAGGATGGATAAGATGGTGTGGAAGTTTTGTGTAAGGGACAATCCTTTTTAAAATGACCAAGTTTCCCACAAGCCAAACATGTTTCTTTAGTTTTGTGTAAGGGTTTCCTAGCTGACCCAACCCTGCCAGACCTCTTATAAAACCTCTTCTGATTTGCTAGTAGAGCTCTTTCATGATACTCAACATTTAGATCAGCCATGAATTTGTTCCTGGTCCTCTGATCTTCTTCAACATCTGAGTCACTATCCTAAAATTGACTGTGTTAGAAAATCAAAGGCTTTGAGTGTGGCCCTTGATGGTAAATCTTTGTGTCTCTGACTCATAGATTTGATCAATCAGACCCTCCTCATAATTGTACTTGCCATACAGAGTGGCCAAGCTATCATTTTTGATAGAATTATTTGCCATCTGAGTTTGATTCATGCCCAGCTATTTTCTTGGCAGACTATTAAGAAACGTGGCATTGACTTCTGCTTGAGGAATGGTAACACCATTATTTTCAAGGTCATTTAACAAGCATTTTAACCTTGTGAAAGTTCCATTTACTTTTTCATCTTCAAGTGATTTAAAAGCATTGAACTTAAGTCTCAAGGCTGTAATCTTGGTATATCTTGTGTCAGCATGGTCCCTCTTGAGCTAAATCGAGATCATTCCATTTCTTTTGCCGATTTGACTTGATGACAGATTTCATAACATCATTTGGTATACAAGATATAATGATACTTTTTAATTGTTTATCTTGGTTAGCAAGACGACTCTCAGCATTTGACCATTAATTTTGACATTTAGGCAAAGGATTTTCAGAAGTGGACAAACTTGACATGGGTACAAATGGTCTATCTTCTAGAGTTTTTAGAAGGTAAGGTTCAATTCCGTCAAGGAATACTAAGAACCTAACTTTCCAACTCGTGAAATACTCTTTGTCAAAAGCAAGAATATTTGTGACATGGGACACTCCTCTTGAATCAAGAAGTTGAGGGAGGTTTTTATCACACACTTTTTGGGGGGGGAAAAGGAGGGGGGGGGGGGGGTGAGGTGAAACACATTTGTTATGTTCGTAGTGTTGATAGGGTTAGTAGTTGCAGGCATCATGTCAACCCTATTAGCATTAGGGCTACCCGGATTACCAGAACTTGCACCAAAAGGTAGTGGGATACGTGGTATGGTTCCAGACATAATTGGATCTTATTTGTTTAAAACATAGAACAGGGGTCTAAAAGGTATATATAAATCGACACTGCCTTGATACCAATTGAAGTCCCAATTAAACCGTCTTTATGGAATATAAAAACTCTATAATGTAAATAACACAAGTAATAACTTTTCAATGTTGCTAATGCTATTTATTAATTCAGAATCAAAGTTTACTATGTGCTATGGACCGCACATGTTTATTAACCAAATGTATGATTACCCCTTTGAACAAGTTAAACCTTGTGGAGTATTCAGGTTTACAAGCGAACTTGTTTATAGCTAGCTGATAGGATCAAAGAAAGAGTTCTATCTACTATGTAAGTTCGACAAAGGAGTAAATGCCTATTATAATAGCAACAATAAAAGCGATGGCATTTACTCCTTACAACATTCTCTATTTATACTAATACGAGGTTGCGTCCTTAGTGGGGGTAGTTGTAACGTGTCAAGATTATAGTGGAGGACGTACGAGGCATTTAATGCACGTTCCAAATCTTGGGAATTACTACACCGCTTCTACTTTAGTGAAACTGTTTTGTCAATCTGTTCACTACTTTTAACCAACTTCGATCTTGTAAACTGGACAAAGCAACATCACCTTTTGTCGCGCCTTTAGGTGATTATTTGTGTTTCTCGCCTAATCATCAGAGAACACTTTAAGCTCAACTTGTTCTTCTTAAAAGGGTAATAGGATAGTCGGAGTATTGCCACCTCTGACTCACCTTAGAACCTCAACGTATTCCTTCTACATACCAGCTGATATCCATCCCAGCTGACGAGTATGTCTTCAAGTAATCTTCGACTTCCTTAACGGTGTCTTTCACTCGAATACATCTGATGTTGCCCTCTGAGGCTTTGCACTCAGAGAGTCCTTTCATTACTTCTGAGTCCACCACTTAGAGGTTCTTTCATTACCTCGGAGTCCACCATTCAAAGGTTCTTTCATTACCTTTGAGTCCACCACTCAGAGGTTCTTCAATACTTAGCCTAATTTCTGTTTAAATCTAGGAGCTGATTACTAGGCACTGAATCGGCCTAACAGTTTCACATGCAGATGATTCAATTAATCTTAATGTTGATGAATACACAATACCTAGTGACCCTATCATTCAGTCTAAGGACATCAATAACAAGTCAACATTCTATGCTAGAGCTTCGAGTGCAAGTGCAAAGGATCAACCAAAAGTTAATTCCAACTTTCGTACCTTGGTGGCTGATCCAGTATTTGATGGTGTTAACGTCTCTATTCCTTATAAAGTTGTCAAAAAGGTTAGTATTCGCTTTGAACACACTATATATGGCAACTTTATTGGAAATAGAATGGCGTTTCTGGTGGTTGAATACTATGCTAGGAAAAGTTGGGCGAAACATGGGCTGAAAAAGATTATGATGAATTCCAAAGGCTTCTTTTTCTTTAAATTTGATTCCCGGTCTGGTTTAGAGGCTGTTCTAGAGGGTGGTCCTTAGTTGATTCATAAATCTCCAATCATTCTCAAGAAATGGTCGATGGATACTAGATTGCTCAAAGAAGAATTAACTCGCATTCCGATATGGGTTAAATTGCATGATGTACCTATTCAAGTTTTTAAAGAGGATGGTATTAGTCTAATTGCTACGTTCATTGGTAAACTTGTTATGCTTGATTCGTACACAAGCTCTATGTGTAATGAATCATGAGGTATGAGTAGTTTTGCTCAATGCTTAATTAAGGTAAATTCAGAGGCTGATCTCGTGGATGTTATTACTATTGGTATTCCATTTCTTTCTGAATACGGTTTCACCAAAGAAACCATCCGTGTTGAGTATGAATGGAGGCCACCCAGATGTGATATATGTAAGATTTTTGGTCATGTTCATGACTATTGCCCTTAAAAGGTGATGACTCCTCCTACTGTTACTACTTCTAATGTTGTTACTCTAACTGTTGAGAAGACTAATGATGGTTTCTAAATGGTGGGTAAAAGAAGAAAAGGTAAGGTAAGTCCAAGTACACTAATGGTGGTCAATTTACTGGTCTTTCGGTTAAATAAAATGTTAAATATGAGCCAAATGCGACTACTACTGCACCAAATAAGGGAGCTACTTATGTGGGTAATACATCTAAATCGTCATCTATGTTGAAGACGACTGGTAATTCGTCTAAGAAGATAATCTCTCCATGTCTAATTCTTTTTCTGCCTTATATGATGAAGAAGAAGATGATGAAGAAGATGTTGAAAATGTGCATGATGAATCGGCTAACTTAATTCAAAACACAAAAGCTGGTGGAAGTTCATCTTTCACGGCTGCTGCTGGTTAGCTTGTTCAGTTGTGTCATGTGTTCTAGTTGCATTTAGTTGTCTCTAGAGTTGTAAGAGTTTATGGCATGTCATAAGCTCTAGTTTTAAGGTATCAAGTTCAGACAAATTTAAAAGTACGTAGCTATTGAATTGCTTTTACCCAAAGCTAAACTGCAATTGTTATGTCATACAATATATGCATATTTTTTATATGTACTTTTATGCTACGCGTACTAAAAAAAAAACTTGTTTAATACATGAACTTTTAGATTTGTGCGAATATGATACATGAAAACTTGTTTCACAGGCAAAAGTTACCAAGTTATATGTGACCCACCTTTGCTGAGGTGGCTATTTATGTGACATTATTTATGTTTAAGTCATACAATAGACACGTAGTTTCACAAATGTCTTGGTATGATACATGTACTAACAGAACTAATCGTTTGTTAGCTCTTCATACCTTCATCCTACTCCATTTTCATAACCTTCATAAACCAGCATTATCATCATCATTACCATTGTCTTTGCCATCACCACCACCCCATAACCCATAGCCCTATAACCATTTTCGAAAGTGTGGGTGATGGCAAAGTTTTCAAGATCAGAATCCTATTGCAAGATCGAGATCGTAAGGTCGGATCGGGATCGTAAGATCCTACTATAATGTCATTTTCTTAATATTCTTTGTAATATTATACAAATCTACAAATGATTATATATCATAAACACAAAATTATATTAATGTTTCATAGGAATGTTGTCGTAAGTTATAATTATGAAATGTTTAAAAAGATTAACTTGCTGTTTTTTAATATCTAGGAAATACAACCCATAAGTTCGTAGTTTTTTAGTTTGTGGTTCGAGAAAAGTAAGATCGGATCGAAGTAGATTTTAAGATCCTATGGTCAAGATCGGGATCCTATAAGATCCTGAGCATGGCAAGATCCTTACGTAGGAATATGGATGTTTTGATTTTGCTTTATAATATGATTGTCTTGAAAAATAACTCCTCACCCTCGCTCTCATCGATCCACTAAAGATCAGAGGATCGAGGGGTAGACGATATTAAAACAATTATGGGTGATGGTGTCTAAGCGTGTAGGGTGGTGGCACTAGTGTGGTGTGTTGGCGGAGGTATAGAGTGCGTGGGGGGTTGGTAGTGTTGTGGTCATGGGTTGGTGGCGGTGATGAAGGTTGAGAAACATGCATGTGGATGAGTGGATAAAGGTAAAGTTGTGGGTTTAGAATTAAGTTTTAGTGATGTAGGCCCAAGAAAGATAAGAAAAATAGTGAGATTTTTTTAGTTTTTGTTTATTTAACGAGTAGCATGTAAAAAAAGAGCATATTGGAACAAAATAAAAATTTCAGGTATCAAGCGAGTAGTTTTTTATAATTACATGTACTATATCAACACATTTTAAAAACTATACGAGTTAAACCCAAACTATGATTCTATAAATTAGTGATATGCCAAAACACTTTATAAATACATCTATCAAAACTTGATCTATCGAAACTATTTTTTCTTCACATTCACACCGTTTTACTAAAGTAACGTACGACTATATATCGTCCTTCTTTAGGTTTCTAGGGTTCAAGGTTTGCGTTCTTTTTAACTTGCTTCAAGATTTCGTGTTTTTGTTTCATGGATCGTAAGAAAACCGGCAAACTTTGCGTCAAATATACCCTCATTGCTATCACGCTCGTTGTTGTGTTGGCTATCGGCGTATTCCTTGGATTCTGTGCTGGCCCACTACTGATTGTACTCGTAGACAAATCAATAACCAAACACCATACAGGAGCACCCAGTACGGGTGCATTACCACCTGCAGCAGCACCATGGGCCTATGGCACAACGTCACCGTCGTACCAGCATCGGAAGTTTTTAAATGTTTTGCCTAATAGTTATTATCATTAATTTGTTCTTCCTGATGTTTATTTTTAACATCAACGATGTTTATGTTTTTAGAATTGTTGCGTTCTGCTGATGATGTGATTTTTTTTCACGGTATCGAATTGAATTGTTTATGTTTTTATGTCAATGTTTGAATTTGTTAGTGTGATGATCTGATATCGAGTGTTAAAGATGATGTTCGATAATTTTTGCATATTTTGTGTTTGTTTTTATACGTTCATTATTTCGGTCCGTTTATCTTCGTTTAACACCTTAATGAATGAACATGAACAATCTTATTTTCTTAACTAACAAACATGAACACAAAATTTCGTCCGTTTAAGCGTTCGTATACGTTCATTTGTCCGGCTAAACTTAAACGAAACAAAGACAAACAAGCCTATGTTTCGTTGTTCGTCCGCCCCGTATATGGTCGCTGCTTTGTGTTGAAATAAGCAACTTATCTTAGGCACATGTAAAGGTCTGAAAGTATCATAGCGAAAAGCTTATATATCGAGACGCGGGTCTGAATGTATTTATAGATAGGAAAACAAAATCTTATTTCTTTCTAACAAAGAAAAAAAATCAAGTCACAAGTTAGCTTGTGACATCAAAAACATGGAAATAAATTCTCATTACGTCTTACTGTTTATGGCTTAACCATATGCACAAACGCTCAAGCTCCTTTACATATCTTGGTTGATTTTACCATCATGCTTCGTATCAGCTTCCTCAAAGGTCTATAAACAAGTTACCAACTATCACTCGGGTTTCCAATAATTATGATAAAACCACATTTTACTTGTGAGCTATAACATGATTTCCAAATCTATAAAAGAGAAAAAAAAAAGTTAGTACCTTGTCCTTGATACTTTCTATAACATCGTCTAAAAGATTCATCCCTGATTCAGCAAGTGTAGCTACCACCATTTGCTTAACCCCTATGCGTTTTTTCGAGTTTTTCGTTTCCCTTAACGATTAAATTTAATACACCAACTTCAATCACTCATCAAGCCCCTTGACTTTTTATGCCGTTCTCCAAAGTGTTTTTTGGCAACTTAGAAAAATGTAGTCAAGAGCTTATGGTTTTTTTTTGATGAAATGGTGAACTGATAAAGGTAGATGTACTGTCTGTTTTTTTTTGGGTGTTTGGGATAAATGCCTGAGATGTGAATTTGAGGTGTCAGAGATGTTTTCTCTGATATTGTATTGCATTGTCTAGTTCTGTATTCAGTTGTCTTTGTATTAAGGTTTTGTACGCCTGTCTACAATTCTCTTGTAATTTGTATCATCATTATTGATATATAAAAGTTCACCTTTCATCAAAAAAAAAAAAAAAATTGACACAAAAAAGTAACAGGGCTAAACCACCCAAAATTTGAAAGTTACAGGATTCTACAAGTATTATAACCCGTAAAGTTATGAGCAAAGATATAATAACATGGTAGATAATTGCATTACAAATCATGAGCCCTGCGATTGTTTAGTTAATTCAATATCACATAAGGAATGTAGGGAATTGCATGAATGCTATTGATCCCTTCTAAGCACTGAGAAATGGCACTTGTTGCAAATTCCAAAACGCTTCATTCTTATTCTCTGTAAACAACGTTTATTAGACAAGTTAGGATCCTCCCATATGAACATAAAGCAAGGATAAAAGGTTTATGAAATATAGGAATAACCTTTTGACCATTTCCTGTTGCTGCTGATCTCGACGTCCAACTATTTCTTTTAATAGTACACAAGCCAAATAAGAATCATTTAATGTCAATTACGCGACTGAATGCTATTCAGTGAATAGTACTAATTTTCGAAATTCTTTGGATTTGCAGAAAACTCAAAGTATATGTCACTTTCAATGTCTCTGTCAATCCAGAAAACCAGAAGAACATGCCTTGCAGCCAAAAAGTTGATTTCACCATTGGTGATCTAGTTCAATACAAACTTGATACATTATACAACCATTCAAGAATTCGAAAATTGGATAGCTTTAAAAAGTTTGTTCAGCTAACATACATAAAATTGTACCAAATAAATAAAAGTGAACGACACAACATCTTTGAAACTTGTGTCTCAATTGGACTGACTATGAATATATATAGTAGCAAAGAACTAGAATCTAGCGAACTAAAAGATTGCAAATAGATATATTGCCAATAAAACACAGTGTTCCACTGATAAATCTGCTATATTATATTTCTGTTTACATGGAAACAAAAAGAACAATAATCAATGTTAAAATAAAATCATGATGCTGATGGCTACTTCATATATCGATTGGGTGACACAAATGTTTCAATGTATCTAACTTCTTCATCGACTAGATAAATAATATTAGTATTTTCATCCATTCTAACTTTCGCATACTCAAAGTCGTCATAGATGTTGCCCTTTTCTTTTTCTTTGCCTTTGTTTGTGATGCGCATCTTCTTTTTGAGATCTACTTTATAAATTCCATCATTGTAAGAAGACAAACAATTGTTCAGCATCATGAGCCAGTTTCCGTTCTTCATTAAGTGGAATGGACGCAGAGAGCTAATAGTATGATCATAACCATGTGGCCTTAGTTGACAAGTTAACACTTCTTTCATATTATCATTTTCATCCAACTTCCACAACTTAATACAGGTCGTCCTTTCGAAACCATTATCACAACTTTATTATTAATGTCTTTTGACACAAACATGAATGCAATCACTTTTAACCACAATAGTGGCAAAATAATGATAGGCCTCATCCACATTCGGAGTTTCTATCTTTGATAACCGTTCGGTTTTTGTGTCAAACCTTATAATCGAAGGTAACTGTCTGTATCTTTCGTGGTGTTGTAGAAAGTAGAGATTTTCATTCAAATAAGTACCTCGACTCGGACTTCCAGGATGAAGTGTATGTTGAAAGGCGTCTACTTTTCTCCATGAGTCTGATTTCAACGAGTATATGTAAACATAATGGTGAGATTTTTGTACTGATAGAAGCTTGTAGTCATCTTCAGAAGAGCTGTAATACAATCCGAAAATTGATCGGTAATACCAAATATACCCATTCATTAAAGCAGTAGATTTGGACAACCTCTTATACTCATTCGTCAAAGGATTCCATAAGATTAGATGGGAGTATACATAAACATACGTCTCTTGTATGCCTAGACATACCAACCCATGAAAAGACGCTAGTATATAAATTATATGAGGAGTGATACCTTCAAATGGTGGTAAAGGGCGGCGTGTGGGAGTTGAATCCTCATCACTCGGTGGCGCTTCACAGTCAATGGTGGTAAACTCTATTGACGTTTTTGTTTTTGATAAGACCAGAAGTTTTAGGTTGTTTTCATGGTCGTCGCGATGATTATGCTTGTTTTTAAACGTATCCGACGTAAGGAACGAGTGCCATTCTTTTGAAACACACCTGAAACGACAGCCAGATTTGGCTGGAATTCTTGGTAGTATGTGGTCAAATATGACGTCTTGTGGAACATGAACAACCTCCCTTGTCGATCTCTTTGGTTTAGTTTTCATTGTGGTCTCGATGAAGGACAAGGTTTAGAAAAGAACAATCTTTTACTTGGTAAAGGAAAACGTCAAGTGGGTTATTCGTATTTCAAAAAAATCAAATCATACAGTAATATTTTTTGACAATTATTATTTTTTTAAAATATTTATTAGAAAAAAACACTAAATATTTTCTAATTTGACATAAATTTTATAATTTTCGTTTTCATATAAGTGAAATAAACAAAATCTAAAAATACACATGTCCTTCATAGTTATTTAATAATAGTTTGGGATGATAATGTAAAATTAAAAGGTAAAAAGCGGAAATTCCATCTTTCCCATCATTCTCTTACTTCGATAAAAACAACGAGCATGAGATCCAAATTCATCTTCACAAACCCTAACGGATCATTCACTCGCCGCCGGCCTTTACAAGCCGACCATCATCACGTCATATATAATTTAATTCAAGTGTTTTGTGTTTTCATTGATCACATGAATTATACTTATGTTTGTTGTCTAGAATTATGATACACGATATCTGCCATGATTTTTAGCTGAATTATAATATGTTTTTGTCAATGTTATTTATTGCTTTGCTATGTTTACTTAAATTCTTCAGATCCAGTTTGATTAGAGTATTGTTGTAGTGATCTTGATTATCAAAACGTTTAATTTTTAATGTATGACTTTAAGTTTTGATTACATATGCTTTAATCATAATTCTTTCGATTGGGATTTTGTTTTGTTAGGTTGTTTGAATAGCGATTGTTGCTTCATCGTTGTGATTAATTTGTTTGAGCACGTATTAATAATGATAGGAGTAATATTAAATTGTTTCCATTGCTTGATTAGTACAAATTTTGGATAATCCAAGAAAATAACATACCTTTTAAATATTTTTTACGGAATATATGAGAATTTTAGACCAATGATTATTATTGATCACTTTGTTAGTTTACGGAATCAGTCTCTATTACTCCCTCTTAGTTATACCAGTGGATTCTACATCTAGCTCTTATTTTAGTTTGCAGGTTACTTCATCTTATGGCAATAAATGAGAATATTAGACCTCTATTGCAACTAAATACGTTTTTGTTTGAATGTGAAGATTTGAAGTTCATTTGAATTCATCACATTGGGTAGGTTTCCCCTTATAAAGAGAGATGTTTTCAAATATTTGTATGGTTTCGATAGGTGAGATGAACGTTTAATTGTCATAATTGCTAATATCATTTATATTTTAATTTTAATACCATAAGCATTAGAACTTAATCATGTTAAAATTCAAGTATCTAGCTAAAACAAATTCATGCTTTTTGCTTTGGACATTATTATCTTTAGCATGCCTAACATGTATGACCTTAATTTATTATTTTGTATAATTAACAGATATTTTGCTATACTATTTTGATGTATAAGAAAATGTCATAATTTGAAATGAAATCGTTAATAACAGCACATAGATAATAAAAGGGTGAATGTATATATGCTTTGGTTCAGAATCAAGAAATTCTCTATTTTAAAACTTAAATAGAGTCAATCAAGACCTAAATAGAAATGGTCCTTTTTTCCTATCTTAATATTTGTATTTAGTAGTGGCAATTAAGAACAACGTTTGAGCAAGTTTGTGTTGGTTGAAGTTAATTAAAGATAAATTAGTTATCTTCATGACCTAGAATGAATTCAAAGTAACTTTTTGAGTAAGTTTGTGATGGTTAAGCATTTGTAAGTGTAGTTAGAGGACATATTATTTTTTCACATATTGGATTTTGCTGCTTGAGTGTATAAGTTTATCATTTGTACTGGATGCTAATATCATTACATTTTTTGTGTACAGTTTAAAGAGCTTGGCCACTCAAAGTGTTCTTTGGTCATGTGGTTAGTGGATCCACAAGTAGGACAACTTAGGCTTGAGTAGCAATCATCAGAGAGATGATTCCTAAACCCACAGTGCTTACAGGGTCCAAACCAGGTCTTTTGCTTGGAAGCTTTAGAACTACTTGGCTGGGTGCTTGATGGAGGGGTGCCTGAAGGGATCTCAATTTGCCTTTTGAGACCCTTTACCTCTTCCATAAAAGTGAGAAGAAGTTGCTCAGTGGATAAGTCAGTCTTTTTATCAGAGCAAGGTTTAAGACCAGCAGGAGATTTCTCTGTCTTTTTCTTAATGACATATGTAGGTGACACTTTAACAGATGGTTTAGTCTTCTTGGGGTCGAGAGTGTCAACTGTAAGGTCAGCCATGTTAAGGTTCAAGTCAGACAAAGAAATAAGACTCTCTGAAGTGCCATAGGGTGTTGCTCCTATTAGCTTGGGAAGATGTAGAAGAGGTTCCTGAGAGTCACATTCAGACTCTGAATCAGATTTATTCTCAGGTGCAAGCATAGATGAGGATTCATCAGCTTTAGTGAAAACAACCTCTTTGAAGGAGATTTTCTCTTTCCTTCTACCTTTCCTACCCAAAGATTTGACAATATTTCCAAGTACTTGCTCAGAGAGCAGTTGGTCTAGGGTGACTTTACTGTAGGTCCATTTCTCAATGACCCTTTTTAGGTTAATGATCTCATGCTTTTTAGATGTCATTCCTAGATTTAACCCTCAATGACTTCATTTTGAAGGAGAGCAAATTAAACGGACTTAGTGTTTTTATTGTTAGACAGTCTCTGACTTCATGTAAGGATATTTCGTGTTTTTAAGTAGATTAATTTACTAACTAGTTTTTCTTTGATCCCTCCTCATTGTGCAAGGTCAACTATGAGTATAGTCATCAAACATGTTTCCTTCATCACCATCAGTCATAGACAAAAGTCTATGTACCTTTTTCATGGTAATGTCAACCCATTAACCTGATCTTGCATTAGCCTTTCCAATGAGAGCTCATCCTATGCAATTTCCATAAATGCCCTAATCTTGGTGCTCCTTTTATGATTTGAGGAGACAGATTCATCATCTCAATCAAATGACTCAGCTAACAACCCATTTTTACTATTTTCTTTATCCTTCTTTCCTTTTTCACTCTTTCCCTTGGTAATATCATCAATCCTCTTGGTTAGGACAACTATTTTATCTTTGAGTCCCTTGTACTTTCCCTTGTAATCTTTTAGATGATTACCAGAGTTCTGAGAAGATGTTTAGTTGAATGATGGTGTATATGGTTTGGATTTGTTGAAAGAATTTTTTGAGGATGGATAAGATGGTGTGAAAGTTTTGTGTGAGGGACAATCTTTTTGAAAATGACCAAGTTTCCCACAAGCAAAACATGTTTCTTTGGTTTTGTACAAGGGTTTCCTAGTTGACCCAACCCTGCCAGACCTCTTATAAAACCTCTTCTGATTTTCTAGTAGAGCTCTTTCATGATACTCAGCATTTAGATTAGCCGTGAATTCGTTGATGGTCCTTTAATCTTCTTCAACATCTGAGTCACTATCCTGAAATTGACTGTGTTAGAAAATCAAAGGCTTTGAGTGTGGCCCTTGATGGTAAATCTTTATGTCTCTGACTCATAGATTTTATCAATCAGACCCTCCTCATAATTGTACTTGCCATACAGAGTGGCTAAGTTATCATTTTTGATAGAATTATTTGCCCTCTGAGTTTGATTCATGCCCAGCTATTTTCTTGGCAGACTATTAACAAACGTGGCATTGACTTCTGCTTGAGGAATGGTAACACTATTATTTTCAAGGTTATTTAGCAAGAATTTTAACCTTGTGAAAGTTCCATTTACTTTTTCACCTTCAAGTGATTTAAAAGCATTGAACTTAAGTCTCAAGGCTGTAATCTTGGTATATCTTGTGTCAGCATGGTCCCTCTTGAGCTAAATCGAGATCATTCCATTTCTTTTGCCGATTTGACTTGATGACAGATTTCATAACATCATTTGGTATACAAGATATAATGATACTTTTTAATCGTTTATCTTGATTAGCAAGACGACTCTCAGCGTTTGACCATTGATTTTGATGTTTAGGCAAAGGATTTTCAGAAGTAGACAAACTTGACATGGGTACTAATGGTCTATCTTCTAGAGTTTTCAGAAGGTAAGGTTCAAGTCCGTCAAGGAATACTAAGAACCTAACTTTCCAACTCGTAAAATCCTCTTTGTCAAAAGCAGGAACATTTATGACATGGGACACTCCTCTTGAATCAAGAAGTTGAGGGAGGTTTTTATCACACACTTTTTGGGGGGGGAAAAGGAGGGGGGGGGGGGGGTGAGGTGAAACACATTTGTTATGTTCGTAGTGTTGATAGGGTTAGTAGTTGCAGGCATCATGTCAACCCTATTAGCATTAGGGCTACCCGGATTACCAGAACTTGCACCAAAAGGTAGTGGGATACGTGGTATGGTTCCAGACATAATTGGATCTTATTTGTTTAAAACATAGAACAGGGGTCTAAAAGGTATATATAAATCGACACTGCCTTGATACCAATTGAAGTCCCAATTAAACCGTCTTTATGGAATATAAAAACTCTATAATGTAAATAACACAAGTAATAACTTTTCAATGTTGCTAATGCTATTTATTAATTCAGAATCAAAGTTTACTATGTGCTATGGACCGCACATGTTTATTAACCAAATGTATGATTACCCCTTTGAACAAGTTAAACCTTGTGGAGTATTCAGGTTTACAAGCGAACTTGTTTATAGCTAGCTGATAGGATCAAAGAAAGAGTTCTATCTACTATGTAAGTTCGACAAAGGAGTAAATGCCTATTATAATAGCAACAATAAAAGCGATGGCATTTACTCCTTACAACATTCTCTATTTATACTAATACGAGGTTGCGTCCTTAGTGGGGGTAGTTGCAACGTGTCAAGATTCTAGTGGAGGACGTACGAGGCATTTAATGCACGTTCCAAATCTTGGGAATTACTACACCGCTTCTACTTTAGTGAAACTGTTTTGTCAATCTGTTCACTACTTTTAACCAACTTCGATCTTGTAAACTGGACAAAGCAACATCACCTTTTGTCGCGCCTTTAGGTGATTATTTGTGTTTCTCGCTCTAATCATCAGAGACACTTTTAGCTAAACTTGTTCTTCTAAATGGGGTAATAGGATAGTCAGAGTATTGCCACCTCTGACTCACCTTAGAACCTCAGTGTATTCCTTTTACATACTAGTTGATATCCATCCCAGCTGACGAGTATGTCTTAAAGTAATCTTTGACTTCCTTGACGATGTCTTTGACTCGAATACGTCAGATGTTGCTTTCTGAGGCTTTGCACTCAGAGAGTCCTTTTATTACTTCTGAGTCCATCACTTAGAGGTTCTTCCATTACCTCTGAGTCTACCATTTAGAGGTTCTTTCATTACCTCCGAGTCCACCACTCAGAGGTTCTTCAATACTTAGCCTAATTTCTGTTTAAATCTAGAAGCTGATTACTGGGCACTGAATCAGCCCAACAGTTTCACATGCAGATGATTCAATTAATCTTAATGTTGATGAATACACAATACCTAGTGACCCTATCATTCAGTCTAAGGACATCAATACCAAGTCAACATTCTATGCTAGAGCTTCGAGTGCAAGTGCAAAGGACCAACCAAAAGTTAATTCCAACTTTCGTGCCTTGGTGGCTGATCCAGTATTTGATGGTGTTAACGTCTCTATTCCTCATAAAGTTGTCAAAAAGGTTAGTATTCGCTTTGAACACACTATATATGGCTACTTTATTGGAAAGAGAATGGCGTTTCTGGTGGTTGAATACTATGCTAGGAACAGCTGGACGAAACATAGGCTGAAAAGGATTATGATGAATTCCAAATGCTTCTTTTTCTTTAAATTTGATTCTCGGTCTGGTTTAGAGGCTATTCTGGAGGGTGGTCCTTGGTCTATTCATAAATCTCCAATCATTCTCAAGAAATGGTCGATGGATACTAGATTGCCCAAAGAAGAATTCACTCGCATTCCGATATGGGTTAAATTGCATGATGTACCTATTCAAGTTTTTAAAGAGGATGGTATTAGTCTAATTGCTACGTTCATTGGTAAACCTGTTATGCTTGATTCATACACAAGCTCTATGTGTAATGAATCGTGAGGTATGAGTAGTTTTGCTCGATGCTTAATTAAGGTAAATTTAGAGGCTGATCTCGTGGATATTGTTACTATTGGTATTCCATCTCTTTCTAAAGACGGTTTCACCAAAAAAACCATCCGTGTTGAGTATGAATGGAGGTCACCCAGATGTGATATATGTAAGATTTTTGGTCATGTTCATGACTATTGCCCTTAAAAGGTGATGACTCCTCCTACTGTTACTACTTCTAATGTTGTTACTCTTACCGTTGGGAAGACTAATGATGGTTTCTAAATGGTGGATAAAAAGAAGAAAATGAAAGGTAAGTCCAAGTATACTAATGGTGGTCAATTTACTGGTCCTTCGGTTAAACAAAATGTTAGATATGAGCCAAAGACTACTACTACTGCACCAAATAAGGGAGCTACTTATGTGGGTAATACATCTAAATCGTCATATATGTTGAAGACGACTGATAATTCGTCTAAGAAAGATAATCCCTCTATGTCTAATTATTTTTCTGCCTTATATGATGTAGAAGAAGATGATGAAGAAGATGTTGAAAATGTGCATGATGAATCGGCTAACTTAATTCAAAACACAAAAGCTGGTGGAAGTTCATCTTTCACGGCTGCTGCTGGTTAGCTTGTTCAGTTGTGTCATGTGTTATAGTTGCATTTAGTTGTCTCTAGAGTTGTAAGAGTTTATGGCATGTCATAAGCTCTAGTTTTAAGGTATCAAGTTCAGACAAATTTAAAAGTACGTAGCTATTGAATTGCTTTTACCCAAAGCTAAACTGCAATTGTTATGTCATACAATATATGCATATTTTTTATATGTACTTTTATGCTACGCGTACTAAAAAAAATACTTGTTTAATACATGAACTTTTAGATTTGTGCGAATATGATACATGAAAACTTGTTTCACTGGCAAAAGTTACCAAGTTATATGTGACTCACCTTTGCTGAGGTGGCTATTTATGTGACATTATTTATGTTTAAGTCATACAATAGACACGTAGTTTCACAAATGTCTTGGTATGATACATGTACTAAAAGAACTAATCGTTTGTTAGCTCTTCATACCTTCATCCTACTCCATTTTCATAACCTTCATAAACCAACATTATCATCATCATTACCATTGTCTTTGCCATCACCACCACCCCATAACCCATAGCCCTATAACCATTTTTGAAAGTGTGGGTGATGGCAAAGTTTTCAAGATCAGGATCCTATTGCAAGATCGAGATCGTAAGGTCGGATCGGGATCGTAAGATTCTACTATAAGGTCATTTTCTTAATATTCTTTGTAATATTATACAAATCTACAAATGATTATATATCATAAACACAAAATTATATGAATGTTTCATAGGAATGTTGTCGTAAGTTATAATTATGAAATGTTTAAAAAGATTAACTTGTTGTTTTTTAATATCTAGGAAATACAACCCATAAATTCGTAGTTTTTTAGTTTGTGGTTCGAGAAAAGTAAGATTGGATCGAAGTAGATTTTAAGATCCTATGGTCAAGATCGGGATCCTATAAGATCTTGAGCATGCAAAGATCCTACGTAGGAATATGGATGTTTTGATTTTGCTTTATAATATGATTGTCTTGAAAAATAACTCCTCACCCTCGCTCTCATCGATCCACTAAAGATCAGAGGATCGAGGGGTAGACGATATTAAAACAATTAGGGGTGATGGTGTCTAAGCGTGTAGGGTGGTGGCACTAGTGTGGTGTGTTGGCGGAGGTATAGAGTGTGTGGGGGGTTGGTAGTGTTGTGGTGATGGGTTGGTGGCGGTGATGAAGGTTGAGAAACATGCATGTGGATGAGTGGATAAAGGTAAAATTGTGGGTTTAGAATTAAGTTTTAGTGATGTAGGCCCAAGAAAGATAAGAAAAATAGTGAGATTTTTTAAGTTTTTGTTTATTTAACCAGTAGCATGTAAAAAAGAGCATATTGGAACAAAATAAAAATTTCAGGTATCAAGCGAGTAGTTTTTTATAATTACATGTACTATATCAACACATTTAAAAAACTATACGAGTTAAACCCAAACTATGATTCTATAAATTAGTGACATGCCAAAACACTTTATAAATACATCTATCAAAACTTGATCGAAACTATTTTTTCTTCACATTCACACCGTTTTACTAAAGTAACGTACGACTATATATTGTTCTTCTTTAGGTTTCTAGGGTTTAAGGTTTGCGTTCTTTTTAACTTGCTTCAAGATTTCGTGTTTTTGTTTCATGGATCGTAAGAAAACCGGCAAACTTTGCGTCAAATATACCCTCATTGCTATCACGCTCGTTGTTGTGTTGGCTATCGGCGTATTCCTTGGATTCTGTGCTGGCCCACTACTGATTGTACTCGTAGACAAATCAATAACCAAACACCATACAGGAGCACCCAGTACGGGTGCATTACCACCTGCAGCAGCACCATGGGCCTATGGCACAACGTCACCGTCGTACCAGCATCGGAAGTTTTTAAATGTTTTGCCTAATAGTTATTATCATTAATTTGTTCTTCCTGATGTTTATTTTTAACATCAACGATGTTTATGTTTTTAGAATTGTTGCGTTCTGCTGATGATGTGATTTTTTTTCACGGTATCGAATTGAATTGTTTATGTTTTTATGTCAATGTTTGAATTTGTTAGTGTGATGATCTGATATCGAGTGTTAAAGATGATGTTCGATAATTTTTGCATATTTTGTGTTTGTTTTTATACGTTCATTATTTCGGTCCGTTTATCTTCGTTTAACACCTTAATGAATGAACATGAACAATCTTATTTTCTTAACTAACAAACAGGAACACAAAATTTCGTCCGTTTAAGCGTTCGTATACGTTCATTTGTCCGGCTAAACTTAAACGAAACAAAGACAAACAAGCCTATGTTTCGTTGTTCGTCCGCCCCGTATATGGTCGCTGCTTTGTGTTGAAATAAGCAACTTATCTTAGGCACATGTAAAGGTCTGAAAGTATCATAGCGTGTAAAGCTTATATATCGAGACGCGGGTCTGAATGTATTTATAGATAGGAAAACAAAATCTTATTTCTTTCTAACAAATTTCTATGAACAAATGTTTATGCTCTTAAAAGAAAAAAAATCAAGTCACAATGTTAGCTTGTGACATCAAAAACATGGAAATAAATTATCATTACGTCTTACTGTTTATGGCTTAACCATATGCACAAACGCTCAAGCTCCTTTACATATCTTGGTCGATTTTACCATCATGCTTCGTATCAGCTTCCTCAAAGGTTTATAAACAAGTTACCAACTATCACTCGGGTTTCCAATAATTATGATAAAACCACATTTTACTTATAACATGATTTCCAAATCTATAAAAGAGGAAAAAAAAAGGTTAGTACCTTGTCCTTGCACTTTCTATAACATCGTCTAAAAGATTCATCCCCGATACAGCAAGTGTAGCTACCACCATTTGCTTAACCCCTATGCGTTTTTTCGAGTTTTTCGTTTCCCTTAACGATTAAATTTAATACACCAACTTCAATCACTCATCAAGCCCCTTGAATTTTTATGCCGTTCTCCAAAGTGTTTTTTGGCAACTTAGAAAAATGTAGTCAAGAGCTTATGGTTTTTTTTTGATGAAATGGTGAACTGATAAAGGTAGATGTACTGTCTGTTTTTTTTTGGGTGTTTGGGATGCCTGAGATGTAAATTTGAGGTGTCAGAGATGTTTTCTCTGATATTGTATTGCATTGTCTAGTTCTGTATTCAATTGTCTTTGTATTAAGGTTTTGTAGGCCTGTCTACAATTCTCTTGTAATTTGTATCATCATTATTGATATATAAAAGTTCACCTTTCATCAAAAAAAAAAAAAAAATTGACACAAAAAAGTAACAGGGCTAAACCACCCAAAATTTGAAAGTTACAGGATTCTACAAGTATTATAACCCGTAAAGTTATGAGCAAAGATATAATAACATGGTAGATAATTGCATTACAAATCATGAGCCCTGCGATTGTTTAGTTAATTCAATATCACATAAGGAATGTAGGGAATTGCATGAATGCTATTGATCCCTTCTAAGCACTGAGAAATGGCACTTGTTGCAAATTCCAAAACGCTTCATTCTTATTCTCTGTAAACAACGTTTATTAGACAAGTTAGGATCCTCCCATATGAACATAAAGCAAGGATAAAAGGTTTATGAAATATAGGAATAACCTTTTGACCATTTCCTGTTGCTGCTGATCTCGACGTCCAACTATTTCTGTTAATAGTACACAAGCCAAATAAGAATCATTTAATGTCAATTACGCGACTGAATGCTATTCAGTGAATAGTACTAATTTTCGAAATTCTTTGGATTTGCAGAAAACTCAAAGTATATGTCACTTTCAATGTCTCTGTCAATCCAGGAAAAACCAGAAGAACATGCCTTGCAGCCAAAAAGTTGATTTCACCATTGGTGATCTAGTTCAATACAAACTTGATACATTATACAACCATTCAAGAATTCGAAAATTGGATAGCTTTAAAAAGTTTGTTCAGCTAACATACATAAAATTGTACCAAATAAATAAAAGTGAACGACACAACATCTTTGAAACTTGTGTCTCAATTGGACTGACTATGAATATATATAGTAGCAAAGAACTAGAATCTAGCGAACTAAAAGATTGCAAACAGATATATTGCCAATAAAACACAGTGTTCCACTGATAAATTTGCTATATTTCTGTCTACATGGAAACAAAAAGAACAATAATTAATGTTAAAATAAAATCATGATGCTGATGGCTACTTCATATATCGATTGGGTGACACAAACGTTTCAATGTATCTAACTTCTTCATCGACTAGATAAATAATATTAGTATTTTCATCCATTCTAACTTTCGCGCTCAAAGTCGTCATAGATGTTGCCCTTTTCTTTTTCTTTGACTTTGTTTGTGATGCGCATCTTCTTTTTGAGATCTACTTTATAAATTCCATCATTGTAAGAAGACAAACAATAGTTCAGCATCATGAGCCGGTTTCCGTTCTTCATTAAGTGGAATGGACGCAGAGAGCTAATAGTATGATCATAACCATGTGGCCTTAGTTGACAAGTTAACACTTCTTTCATATTATCATTTTCATCCAACTTTCACAATTTAATACAGGTCGTCCTTTCGAAACCATTATCACAACTTATATTAATGTCATATTTGACACAAACATGAATGCAATCACTTTTAACCATAATAGTGTCATAATAATTAGTACTATAGGCATTGGGATTAGCATCCACATTCGGAGTTTCTATCTTTGAGAACCGTTCAGTTTTTGTGTCAAACCTTATTATTGAATCTAAGCGTCCAGATGAGTTTGCTTTCAAAAAGTAGAGATTTTCATTCAAATAAGTACCTCGACTCGGACTTCCAGGATGAAGTGTATGTTGAAAGACGTCTACTTTTCTCCATGAGTCTGATTTCAACGAGTATATGTAGACATTATGGTCAAAATAATCTACAAATAGAAACTTGTAATCATCTTCACAACAGCTGTAATACAATCCGAAAATTGATCGGTAATACCAAATATACCCATTCATTAAAGGAGTAGATTTGGACAACCTCTTATACTCATTCGTCAAAGGATTCCATAAGATTAGATGGGAGTATACATAAACATACGTCTCTTGTATGCCTAGACATACCAACCCATGAAAAGACGCTAGTATATAAATTATATGAGGAGTGATACCTTCAAATGGTGGTAAAGGGCGGCGTGTGGGAGTTGAATCCTTATCACTCGGTGGCGCTTCACAGTCAATGGTGGTAAACTCTATTGACGTTTTTGTTTTTGATAAGACCAGAAGTTTTAGGTTGTTTTCATGGTCGTCGCGATGATTATGCTTGTTTTTAAACGTATCCGACGTAAGGAACGAGTGCCATTCTTTTGAAACACACCTGAAACGACAGCCAGATTTGGCTGGAATTCTTGGTAGTATGTGGTCAAATATGACGTCTTGTGGAACATGAACAACCTCCCTTGTCGATCTCTTTGGTTTAGGTTTCATTGTGGTCTCGATGAAGGACAAGGTTTAGAAAAGAACAATCTTTTACTTAGTAAAGGAAAACGTCAAGTGGGTTATTCGTATTTCAAAAAAATCAAATCATACCTTATTTAGTATTATTTTTTTACTATTATTATTTTTTTAAATATTTATTAGAAAAAAACACTAAATATTTCCAAATTTGACATAAATTTTATAATTTTCGTTTTCATATAAGTGAAATAAACAAAATCTAAAAATACACATGTCCTTCATAGTTATTTAATAATAGTTTGGGATGATAATGTAAAATTAAAAAGTAAAAAGCGGAAAAAACCCCCAAAAAAACCCCCCCCCCCCCCCAAAACACAACAACACCCCCCCCCCCCCCCCCCCCCCCCCCCCCCCCCCCCCCCCCCCCCCCCCCCCCCCCCCCCCCCCACCCCCCCCCCCCCCACAAAAAAAAAAAAACCCGGGAAATTCCATCCTTCCCATCATTCTCTTACTTCGATAAAAACAACGAGCATGAGATCCAAATTCATCTTCACAAACCCTAACGGATCATTCACTCGCCGCCGGCCTTTACAAGCCGACCATCATCAGGTCATATATAATTTAATTCAAGTGTTTTGTGTTTTCATTGATCACATGAATTATACTTATGTTTGTTGTCTAGAATTATGATACACGATATCTGCCATGATTTTTAGCTGAAGTAATTCAGCTTATAATATGTTTTTGTCAATGTTATTTATTGCTTTGCTATTTTTACTTAAATTCTTCAGATCCAGTTTGATTAGAGTATTGTTGTAGTGATCTTGATTATCAAAACGTTTAATTTTTAATGTATGACTTTAAGTTTTGATTACATATGCTTTAATCATAATTCTTTCGATTGGGATTTTGTTTTGTTAGGTTGTTTGAATAGCGATTGTTGCTTCATCGTTGTGATTAATTTGTTTGAGCACGTATTAATAATAATAGGAGTAATATTAAATTGTTTCCATTGCTTGATTAGTACAAATTTTTGGATAATCCAGGAAAAATAACTACCTTTTAAATATTTTTACGGACAATATATGAGAATTTTAGTCCAATGAATTTTATTGATCACTATGTTAGTTTACGGAATCATGTCTCTATACTCCCTCTTAGTTATTACCAGTGGATTCTAACATCTGCATAAGGTTTTCAAATCAGATATTTTGCTTAAAATATGGAGAACCATTTCGTCTGGTAAATCGTCAAACGTAGATTCGTTAGTTTTGTTTGAATGTGAAGATTTGAAGTTCATTTGAATTCATCACACTGGGTAGGTTTCCCCATATAAAGAGAGATTTTTTCAAATATTTGTATGGTTTCGATAGGTGAGATGAACGTTTAATTGTCATAATTGCTAATATCATTTATATTTTAATTTTAATACCATAAGCATTAGAACTTAATCATGTTAAAATTCAAGTATCTAGCTAAAACAAATTCATGCTTTTTGCTTTGGACATTATTATCTTTAGCATGCCTAACATGTATGACCTTAATTTATTATTTTGTATAATTAACAGATATTTTGCTATACTATTTTGATGTATAAGAAAATGTCATAATTTGAAATGAAATCGTTAATAACAGCACATAGATAATAAAAGGGTGAATGTATATATGCTTTGGTTCAGAATCAAGAAATTCTCTATTTTAAAACTTAAATAGAGTCAATCAAGACCTAAATAGAAATGGTCCTTTTTTCCTATGTTAATATTTGTATTTAGTAGTGGCAATTAGGAACAACGTTTGAGCAAGTTTGTGTTGGTTGAAGTTAATTAAAGATAAATTAGTTATCTTCATGACCTAGAATGAATTCAAAGTAACTTTTTGAGTAAGTTTGTGATGGTTAAGCATTTGTAAGTGTAGTTAGAGGACATATTATTTTTTCACATATTGGATTTTGCTGCTTGAGTGTATAAGTTTATCATTTGTACTGGATGCTAATATCATTACATTTTTTGTTACAGTTTAAAGAGCTTGCCACTCAAAGTGTACTGGATGGTAGTCGTTTCGGTGGTGGTAGCAGCAGGGGACAACGACAACGTAGGGGAGAAGATGTTGTTCATCCACTCAAAGTGTCTCTCGAGGATCTTTATAATGGGATGTCCAAGAAGCTTTATCTTTCATGTAGCGTACTCTGCTCCAAGTGTAAGGGGTAAGAGCTGGTCATGTTAACTATATAGGGTTTACTTATAATATATTCTATTATGTTGTCTAACTGAAGTTGTAAATGTTGCAGTAAGGGGTCAAAGTCAGGTGCTTTAATGAAATGTGCGGGCTATCAAGGTTCTGGAATGAAGGTGTCAATCAGGCATCTTGGTCCATCTATGATTTAGCAAATGGAACGTCTATGTAACGAGTGCAAGTGTACTGGAGAAAGCATCAATGACAAGGATTGGAGCACACAATGCAAGGGTGAGAAAGTGTTGTTGGAGAAGAAGGTTCTTGAGGTCCATGTCGAGAAGCACGTACAGAATGGGCAGAAAAGAGGGTAAGTAAGTTAGATTTAACTTCCATACAGGTTCAAATATGTAAACCCAAACAACCCGAATAATTTTATTAAATGGTACTCAAACTGATCTTCTTGAAGATATGTATGTTCACTTTTCATAACATTCATGATGTGTGCATTTATATATATTTTCCATACCGCAAGATTTGACAATATTTCCAACGTCTCTTTGCTCAGAGAGCAGTTGGTGCTAGGGGGGACATTTTACTGTCGGTCCTCATTTCTCAATAGATCCACAGTTTTTAAGTTTGAAGGAGATTTTCTCTTTCCTTCTACCTTTCCTACCCAAAGATTTGACAATATTTCCAAGTACTTGCTCAGAAAGCAGTTGATCTAGGGTGACTTTACTGCAGGTCCATTTCTCAATGACCCTTTTTAGGTCAATGATCTCATCTTTTAGAGATTCATTCTCTAGGTTTACCCTAATGACTTCATTTTGAAGAGAGCAATTAACGAACATAGTGTTTTTAAGGTTAGACAGTTCTGACTTATGTAAGGATATTTCTTGTTTAAGTAGATTAAATTTACTAACTAAGTTTTTCCTTTGATCCTCCACATTGTGAAGGTCAACATGAGTATAGTCTAAAACATGTTTCCTTTCATCACCATCAGTCATAGATAAAACTCTATGTACCTTTTTCAGGGTAATGTCAACCCATTGGCCTGATCTTGCATCAGCCTTTCCAACTGAGGGCTCATCCTATGCAATTTCCATAAATGCCCTAATCTTGGTTCTCCTTTCATGATCCGAGGAGACAGATTCATCATCTCAATCAAATGACTCAGCTAACAACCCATTTTCACTCTTTTCTTTATCCTTTTTTCCCTTTTCACTCTTTCCCTTGGTAATATCATCAATCCTCTTGGTTAGGACAACTATTTTATCTTTGAGTCCCTTGTACTTTCCCTTGTAATCTTTTAGATGATTACCAGAGTTCTGAGAAGATTGGTTAAAGGATGGTGTATATGGTTTGGATTTGTTGAAAGAATTTTTTGAGGATGGATAAGATGGTGTGAAAGTTTTATGTGAGGGACAGTCTTTTTGAAAATGACCAGGTTTCCCACAAGCAAAACATGTTTCTTTGGTTTTGTCCAAGGGTTTCCTAGCTGACCTAACCCTGCCAGACCTCTTATAAAACCTCTTCTGATTTGCTAGTAGAGCTCTTTCATGATACTCATCATTTAGATCAGCCGTGAATTTGTTCCTGGTCCTCTGATCTTCTTCAACATCTGAGTCACTATCCTAAAATTGATGGTTAGAAATCAAGGCTTTTGAGCTTGAGGCCTGAATGGTAAATCTTTGTGTCTCTGACTCATAGATTTGATCAATCAGACGCTCCTCATAATTGTACTTGCCATACAGAGTGGCCAAGCTATCATTTTTGATAGAATTATTTGCCATCTGAGTTTGATTCATGCCCAGCTATTTTCTTGGCAGACTATTAAGAAACGTGGCATTGACTTCTGCTTGAGGAATGGTAACACCATTATTTTCAAGGTCATTTAACAAGCATTTTAACCTTGTGAAAGTTCCATTTACTTTTTCATCTTCAAGTGATTTAAAAGCATTGAACTTAAGTCTCAAGGCTGTAATCTTGGTATCTCTTGTGTCAGATGGTCCCTCATGAGCTAAAATGAGATCATTCCACATCTCTTTTGCAGTTTTGCACTTGATGACAGATTTCATAACATCATTTGGTATACAAGATATAATGATACTTTTTAATCGTTTATCTTGATTAGCAAGACGACTATCAGCATTTGACAATTGATTTTGACGTTTAGGCAAAAGATTTTCAGAAGTAGACAAACTTGACATGGGTACAAATGGTCTATCTTCTAGAGTTTTCAGAAGGTAAGGTTCAAGTCCGTCAAGGAATACTAACAACCTAACTTTCCAACTCGTGAAATCCTCTTTGTCAAAAGCAGGAACATTTATGACATGGGACACTCCTCTTGAATCAAGAAGTTGAGGGAGGTTCTCATCAACAACACTTTGAGACACATTTGTTATGTTCGTAGTGTTGATAGGGTTAGTAGTTGCAGGCATCATGTCAACCCTATTAGCATTAGGGCTACCCGGATTACCAGAACTTGCACCAAAAGGTAGTGGGATACGTGGTATGGTTCCAGACATAATTGGATCTTCATTTGTTTAAAACAAAGAACAGTTTCTAAAAGGTTATATAAATCGACACTGCTCTGATACCAATTGAAAGTCCCAATTAACACGTCTATATGGAATATAACACTTATCTAATGTAAATAACACAAGTTATAACTTTTCAATCGTGTAATGCTTTATTGATAAGAATCAAAGTATTACAATGTGTTATGGATCGCACAAGTTGAATGACAATGTAAGATCACCCTTTGAACAAGTAAACTTGATAGAGTATCAAGTTTACAAGCGAACTTATATAGGACAGCCGATGGGATCAGAGGTCTATCTTGTAAGTTCGACAAAGGAGTAAATGCATATAATAACATTAACAATAAAAGCGATGGAATTTACTCCTTACTACATTCTCTATTTATACACATACGAGGTTGCGTCCTTAGTAGGGGTAGTTGCAATGTGTCAAGATTATAGTGGAGGACGTACGAGGTATTTAATGCACGTCCAATCTTGGGAACTACCCGCCCATACTTTAGTGAACAGTTCTGCCAACTGTTCACTACTTTACTGACTTTTCGTACTTGGTACAGACAACTCAAATCACTTTTTGTCGCGCCTTTAGGAGATATTGAGTTTCCTGCCTCAACATCAGAGAACAGCTTAAGCTCGGCTTGTTCTTCTTCAAAGGGTAATAGGATAGTTAGAGTATTGCCACCTCTGACTCTCCTTAGAACCTCAGCGTATTCCTTCTACATACCAGCTGATATCCATCCCAACTGACGAGTATGTCTTCAAGTAATCTTCGACTTCCTTGACGATGTCTTTGACTCGAATACGTCTGATGTTGCTCTATGAGGCTTTTCACTTAGAGAGTCCTTTCATTACCTCTGAGTCCACCACTCAAAGGTTCTTCAATACTTAGCCTAATTTCTGTTTAAATCTAGGCATCGATCATTGGGCACTAAATCGGCCCAACATTCTTCGATTGGAATTTCTTCTTTGGCACAAAATAAGTATTAGCATGACATGTTACAGACGTGTACACATAAAGATCTGAAGCAATAAAAAAGGAATGGGATACATACTTGACATTATTTGTTTCGATATCTTCCAAGTTCACATCGCATCTGCTTCTCTTTTTTGATGAAACATATTCAGATAACATGCGTTCCATATTTTTTTTAATAAGTTTGCAGGTTTAGGTTTGTTTTTCCCTCTTCAATTTGTAGACTGCATTTTGGCAGCCGAAAAGTCTCGACTATTTTTTTACTTAGAAAAGTGTATAAATAATTATCTCATTAAAAAAAAGATAATAATCTCCATATTTATCTCAGATTTTGTTTTATAATTTTATTTTATATATAAAGTGATGCTTATTATGTTTGGATACGTGTTTTTATTTAATTTGCTATATTTTTCGCCCGTAAATGTAGTGATAAATCGTTCTATGGTTGATCGGCAACATAAGCGTGGTTTAAATCCCATGCTGCCTTTTTTGGTTTACAGTAGCGTGCATATTATCCGTTACTTGTGTGTAAGTAAGCAATTTGCTATGTGTGCATTATTCAAATATTTTTTCCATTTGTTTGTTGACAAACAAAACTGAAGAAACTTGCGTTATTAAATAGCTCTGCCGCAACGAGCGACCGCAGACGTTGTAACCTTCGTTTTCAATACAATTGAGCATCCATCATGATTTCATGTAAGATGCATAGAAATTAGTGAGTGCATATGTCATCCAACAATTTTTTTTAAATCTCATAGACATTTCTTCTGAAACAACCACAAAAATTATCTATTTCTTCATGATTTATTACACACAATAATCTATATTACAAAACTGCTTGGCAAGTTAGGACACTATGAGATAAAGTGGTGAGAAATAAACATGTGAACAAATTTAGTAAACAGTTGTTGGTAGGGGTGAGCAAAACAGACCGCGGACCGGACCGAATCGAGAAACCGGCCCGAACCGGACCGACCTGACCGCACCGAACCTATTTCAGTTCAGTCATCGGTCCATCCTTTTTCCTTATTTTCGGTCCGGTCGGTCCAGTCCGGTTCGGTCTTAAACAAAACCGGCAATTATGCCTTGTTGGACTGGACCGCACAGAAGACCAACCCGGACCTGACCGAACCATTTCGGTCCGGTGTTTTGGACAAATTCAGTTTTAGTCCGGTCCAGTTTTATTGGTCCAATTTTCAAACCATGAACACCCCTAGTTGTTAGTAACTCACTGGTCATAAATTTCATTTGTTAGGTCCTTAATAGTTATAGATCTTATAATATAATCCAACTTGCAATAAAAGAATTATATCCATTTCTTATTGTCTTTCGGCACTCCTAAAGTTGGGTGCTTGTTTCGGCTTATGAAAAATAAGCTCATTTGGGCTTATATTTGATAAGCCTTAATTTTTTTGGCTTATTTTGAGACTTAGGGGCTGGTATGTGTTTAATTACACATACCTTTTACCTTTAAAAACAAGTTAAAATAACCAAAAACAGACTTAAAATGCCAAAAATATGCTTGTTTTGCTAATTGTGTTGTGCAGGAACGGATATCTAAGAAAAGGACGAAAAACGAAGCCAAAACGACAAAACCGAACACGGAATGGAAAAGCATGATAAAGACAAAGTCAAGACAAAGCCCAAGTCTGAAAAAGTCAACCAAAGTCAACCCTGACAAATCCAAAAGTCAAAGCCATAAATGAAGAAAAATAAGTTTAGGGGCTTATTTGTGTTTAGTTATGCTTAAAAATGCCCTTTAGTTGCTCTTGTATCATTTACTTGTCATTTGCCTAAAAACTGCCTAAAAAGCTTATTTCTACTTTTTGCTTATTAGCTTATGAAAATGCTTATTTCTTTTTGCTTTTTACTTTTTAGTGCTTATTATTGCATATTTGATAGTTGACTTCAAAAGATTGAGCTTAATTCAGTCTTTATAAGTTTTAAAATTCGTTTTGTAAAATATAAAGGGGTGTTTGGGATAAGCCCAAAATGGGTCAAAATGGCATGGTTATAGGTTGTGGGCATGTGGCCAACTTTGGCTAGCAGTATTAAGCTCTTGTGTGTCTGTTTTCCAAATTTTTCAAGTCCTTAAAGTGTTTTTCAACTTTTTTTAAGTGTGCCCTTAAGTCTGTTGGTTTTAAAAGAGACCCAAAGA